>JAQZBX010064008.1:0-16579 GCA_029593785.1 Cabassous unicinctus
AAATAAATAAATAAAACACATGTGTCATGAAAGTGGGAGGTGGGCGTGGGTCTGTCTTGTTGAATGTTGTCCTATCAGTGTCCAGCAGCTGGTGCCTAACACAGGGCTCGGCAGAGGGCCTGATAAAATGGTCTTAATGTCATCATATCAACATGTCACCTTTAACAAATGACTGGAAGGCAACATTTAGGAGCATGTGCTCTCCTCTGGTTTTGTTGCTGAGTCTGAGGCCATGAGCTTTTAGACAGAATGGCATGCAAGATGGGTGCCATCACATTATGGATCATCCTCCTCAAAAACAAACAAATCTCTCCTGAGGCCACATGGCAGAGATGCCCAACCTATGCTTCCAAGGATTGGGACCATGATGATGCCCCCCCAGAACTTATAGTGATGTTGAACTGAACCAGGTAATTAGGTTCAAAAGTCAGAAGACAGATAAAAATTGTATGTAGTAATATCAATATTGGTTCATCAATGATAGTAAATGCAACATACTAATGCAGGATGTTAATAATAGGAGAAACCGTGTGTGGGGGAAGAGGAAAGATATATGTAAACTCTATTTCTGTGTAATTTTTCTGTTAAACCTAATACTGCTCCAAAAAGCAGTTGGCTGCCCGCTTCCTATCTTTCTAAGTTGGCATTTCTTGCCAGGTTCCCTCTGAAGAGCCATTATTTTAATACCATTGGGAATTGGAACCTTCTTACACCAGGATTAAGTAGTAAAAATGCGTACATTAATTGTGAGGATGAGGCAAATACACTGTAATGGAGTGTGTGTGTGCGCGTGCGTTGTGTGTATAGCAAGGGCCTGGGGTTCTGGTTCTGATGGACACAGATGTACTCAGAACTGTCTCAGCAGAGTCCAACACCTATTCACCACTTGGCAGTAATAACTGACCTGCTTCCCATTCTGTTAGGGCTTTTGGGCCACAAAGAAGTGAGTTTACCTCCCACTCTCCTGTGGCTTGCTCTTGACCAGCTGCTGTACCGGGGCCATAGTTGTCTAGCCTCATGGCCAGAAGCATTTTAGCCAACTCCTGAACTGCCCCATTCTCTTCCTTCTTTCGCCGCCGGGGCCTCACCACCTCTTCCTCCTCAATCACCCGGTCTGCTTGAATGAGATCGGCCTCCTCTGCAATCTCGATCAGCGAAGACTCCTCCTCACCTTCTTCATCTTCCTCCCCTTCTGCCTGGGCTAAAGGAGGAAAGCAGGCAGAAGAGGGATGGTGACTTCTGAAGCCAAAGGATGGAGGAGCTCAGATACATGAAGGCATTTCAAGGGGTTTAAATGGTTACCTGTGGGGAGGAAACTTAGGTTTCCTTATACACTTTTTTTGTTGAATTTTAAAAAATCATATGCATGTAGGCCTTTTTAAAAAGGTTTTCCCTAATGTCAAACATACATAAAAGGAAAATATACACTGTGTATATGAAATTTAAAGGATAATGCAAATATATAAAATGAAGATCTAGGTACTCTCCACACAATTTAAGGAGAAAATCACCAGTTTCTTTGTAGACTTTTGTGGCCCTTCTAACCTGAATTTTGTATTACTATTCCCTTGCTTTTCAAATAATTGTATCACATATATACTGTGTATGTGTGTGTATAAACAATACATTGTCTGTTTTTTACTATTACTGAACTCTATATAAATTGAATCATATTGTATATATTTCCCTGTAACTTCCTTTTTTCATTCAGCACTAAGTCTTTGAGATTAGTCTGTACTGTTGCTGTACATGCAGGAACTCATTCATTTTCACTGCTATACAGTATTTCATTATCTGAATAGACCATAGTAGAGTCAACCTTTAACCCTTGTACAAATGTTGATGGACATTTGAGTTCTGTTTTCCTACCATCATAAAGTCATTGTGCCAGTTTATATCCTCACTAGTAGTGTATCAGAGTTCCCATTACTCCACATTCTTATCAACACTGGGTTACAACAAACTTTATTTTTTATTTTTTTAAAGATTTATTTATTTATTTATCGCCCCCTTGCTGCTTGTGTTTGCTGTGTCCATTTGCTGTGTTTTTTCTGTGTCTGCTTATCTCCCCCTTGCTGTGAGGTCTTGCTGCATCAGCCCATCGCACCGCGCGGGCCGGCCTGCCCTCACAAGGAGGCCCCGGGAAGCGAACCCGGGCCTCCCATATGGTAAACGGGAGCTCTATCGATTGAGCCACACCCGCTTCCCACAACAAACTTTAATAATTGCCAATATGGTGGGTAAGTAATAGTATCTCTTACAATTTAATTTCCCTAGTTTCTAGTTCCTATTTTGTGACATGCCTATTAAAGTCCTTTATCTATTTTCCTATTAAGCTATTGATCTTTCTCTTACTGATACCAGTTCTTTCTATATTTTGGGAATTACTTTTAAGTTCTGCTGTTCTGGTCTTTACCATATTGTACCTAAGAAGTGATTCTAGGTAGACATGTGCTTCTTACCTGTATTCTCAGGCCCTGCTGGAGCAACACTTTGGGTGAAAGAACTGACACCCAGACCCAGCCACTCCAGCATCATGGAATGTTTCCAGCCCTGGAAGCAAACCCATTCTGTATCCTAAAGAAGGAAGAAGTGTCAGCCATGAGAATTTCATGACAACCAGTGTGAAGGCTGGTTTCTAAAGATCAAAAATAATTCCCTTAAAATTCAGAGGTTGCAAATTTGGCACCTCTTGGGCAAATGAAACATTTAACATGGCTCACAAAGAATTTTTAAAATTGGGGTATTTCTTTAAAAAAAATAAAATTTCAGCTTCTCTTGACAAAATCAGGAACTATGGTACAATAGGCCTGCATTCCTGGATGGCAACAAATGGCTAGAGCTGTTTTGTTGTTACCCCTTTTCCAGTTTGCCACAGTCCTCTCTACTTGCTAATGTCTTATATCTAGCCTGCTTCACTCATTTACATGACTTGATTCACCCCTTTAGGCTTTTGGGCTTGTAACCCCTGAAATCACTAACACAGTGACAACAAGCTACCATTTTACCGGAGTTCCTGGCCAGCTACTGTCAACTCTCAAGCTCTGTATGTGCTATGATGTCTCTTGTTATGATTTTGTTTCATTTAACAAACACTTATAAGAGGTTTACAAACATCAAGAGATAAGAATTAAGTCGATCCATATAGAACTGCAGGTTTTGCAAGTCTAATTTGCAAACACTGGCAATTTCATTTGGTTCAACTTAATGCTATTATTCTCCCCACTTTATAAAAGAGGAAACAGGCACAGAAAAATGAAGTAGCTTGCCCACAATTAACCAACTAGTAGCTGCAAAGCCAGGATTTAAACTCAGCAGGCTAGTGCCAGAATCTTGTTCTTGACCAGTACATATGACTGGCTCTCATTACAAAAGTGAACTTTTCACATGATGGCTAAACAGCTAAAGCTTTGGATTGATGCTCCAGCTGGGGGCTCCCTCCAAGTACTTAGGCAAAAGAGATACGTGTCTACCCAGCCTAACCTGTACCTGTACTGGTCCATTCATCAGGCTTTTCCAGTGCTGAAGGGATATGTATTTCTCCAGGTGCTGTTCCCGCAGGACGCCGCGCATGGTGCACTCCAAGGTCTGGGCCCCTTCATGAAGTTCTTGCTCTGACTCCTTCATCTGTGTCATGATCTGCCAAGAACAGAGGAAAATAAACTATGAGGAAACATCACCATCCCCCAAACTCAGTTTCTGCCTTGAAGGAAAACAAAGCTAAGACAGGAGTAGCAAGAAGGAAGAATACTAAACATACTAGTCAACAAACCAATTTTCCAAGGCACATTATCGTGGTCTTGAAATGAAAGGATTGGTATGTAAATGTTTAAAGACCCCTACCAATCAGTAAGAAAAAGAAACAATCCAACAGAAAATCAGACCAATGATATTGTAGCAGAGAATTCTAACCTCACAATATCCCTTCTCTTTTTTTCCCTTAGTAATAACTCAGATTTTTACTTGAGCACATTGCTTCCAGCTAAAAGATGACATTTCCCAGGCTCCCTTTCAGCTATAATTGGCCATTTGATTAAGTTCTGACAAATGAGATGTAATTACAGGTGCTGTGAGTGGTTTGGGGAAGTAGACTTAAGGCCCTGGCAGAAAGGTGAGAGGGTTGTGTGCCCTTCTTCCATTTTTCATCCTGGATAATGAGGGCAAAGGTTACACCGTGAGATGAGCAGAATGGAATGCTGAAAGGAAGTCTCCATATCTATCCTAGACTGCCTACCCAGAAAGCCACTGCTATTTTGTTTAAGTCTCCCTTGAGGTACATCAGATAGTCTGAAGCTGGGACTTACACTCATGTAGGCCCTCCGGAGGTGCATAGGGAGGTTGCGGCGGAATTCCCGCTTGTTCCTCAGCTCCCTTAGGGTGAACTGCTTCAGGATTTCACTGTTGCTCCTTCCACCCACCCGTACAATGCTGGTCTTCTGACACTTGTAGATGCCTGTGGAGCAAAATGGAGGATGGCAGTACTGAGAGGAGC
This sequence comes from Cabassous unicinctus, assembly GCA_029593785.1. Taxonomy (NCBI): domain Eukaryota; kingdom Metazoa; phylum Chordata; class Mammalia; order Cingulata; family Chlamyphoridae; genus Cabassous; species Cabassous unicinctus. Next base: position 4,493 of record JAQZBX010064008.1, read on the forward strand.
TAGGCTGGATTCTCTTCAGGTACGAGTTGTGTTTGGGGCTTATCTTAGCTGGTCCCTGGACCTTTTTACTTTCTGCCCTTAGGGAACAAACTAGTGCTTACAGGAAATCTACCTTATTAATGAGCGGGAAGGCCCCAGAGAGGATGTGACCTGCAGAGCAGTAAAGAGTAACGCTTAAGAGCTCAGGCTTTGGAATCAGACAACTGGAGACCCAACTCTTGGCTCCACCACTTATTGCTGTGTAACCTGGGCAAGGTACTTAACTTGAGCTTCAGTTTCTTTGTGATGTGGAATCAGTAATCCCTTCCTTTTATGATTATAGTATGGATAAATGAGAATGTATCACTAAAGCTCCTAGTTATGGTCTAGCACAAAGCAAGCACTCATCTGTGTCATGTTATATATCATCATTCATTTTACAGATATTTACTGATTGCTTATTAAGCACCAGGCATGTGCTAGGTTCTAAAGACACAATAGTCAAAATACCGACTCAGATCCTGATTTGTCATGTCTCATAGTCTAACAGAAAATAGAATAGTGATAGTTATATTAAGTATTTTAAGTACATGATGCTATAAGTGTACATAATCAGGGGAACTTACCTCACCTAGTCTGGATGTTAGAGATCTAATTCTTGAGGCTCTAATATTTAAGTTGAGATTCTAAGAATAAGAATGATTTATCTAGGTGGTAGGAGAGTACAGAAGAATGGAAAATAATATTCAAAGCAGAAGGAAAAGCATATACTTATTCATTTATTCATGCAATTAGTTTTTGAGAGCCTAATATGTGCCAGGATCTGTGAATACAGCAAGAAACATGACTGACCCTCATAGTGTTTATGGTCTAGAGTCAAGACACATAAATTATATAAAAAATTCATTATATGTGCTAAGTCTATAAAGAAAAAATACAACAGGGGGACTTAGCCTTGTCTAGGGGAAGAAAAGTCCACCTGAAGAAGAGAGATTTAAGGTGAGACGTGAGGAATGTAGGAACCAACCAGACTGGATGAGCTCAACATGGAGGGAGGAAGAGAGGAAAAAAGTGCATTCCAGGCAGGGAAATAACATGGACCAAGGGAGAAGCCGGAGGAATTCAAGGAACTGGAAATAATCAGTGTGTCTAGAGTTAGGGAGAACAAGGCAAAGAAGCAGGAGATGAGGTTCAGAGTTAGGTTAGAGCAGATCACACACAGCCTTGTAGCTCATAAGTAGGGCTGCAGAATTTTATTCAAAGAGCAACAGAAAGCTACTGAAGATGCTGATATTATTATTTTAAATTCAAATACAAATGTCTGTTAGAGAACAATTTTTCCTACAGACATTACCTTCTAGAAACTGGTCCAAGGCATGATTAGTATAACACACAACCAAGATAGGGAACTTCTGGAGGCTAATTTGCCAAACAGGTTCATTGGTTAGAAGGGCCTGAACAATTTTTAGACCCACATAGGTTTTGCCTAGAAAACAAGGAAAAAGAATGAGAGTTAAATTTAAGGTAATACATTCAGATGGTTTAAAATCCAAGAAGCATAAGTGGGCATATTGTGAAAAGTCCCTCTCGCACTTCTGTCCCCAGTCACTCTGTTCCTCTCTCTGGAAGCCACAAATATTAGTTTCTTGTATAACTTTTCAGACACAGTCTTTCTATGCAAATAAATATGAAAATATATTCTTTTGCTAGGTTTCTTTTTTTAACAGAAATAGTGGCAGACTATTTTCATTGTTCTACATCTTGTTTTTTCACTTAATGTATTTTAGAGTAGTTATCTGTAGTTAAAATAAATCCTTTTTTTTTTTTTTTTCAGACATATGGTACTTTTTAGCTAGTTCCCTATTGAAAGACATACAGGTTGTGTCCAATCTCACATAGTTCTCTAGAAATGCTTTTTATATACCATGGTAGACCTGCCTTTGTGATGAGAGGGAAAAACTCATTACAGAAATCCACATTGGAAGTCAAAGTGAGGGGCTTATTAATAATTAGCCATGAAGTAATTAAGTCTGTGATCTGCTAAATTCTTACATTGTTTCAAGCTAAGATAGCCACTGTCCCCAAAAAACTCAAAGTTGCGTGAGGGAGAGTTACAATAAAATCAAGTATCAATATAGCATAATAAGTAATTTTTCCTTCTTCAAATATTTAAAAGGGTTAGGTGCTAGAGCTACAATGGCAAGCAAAATGCTCATGGTTATTATCCTGCTGGACCTTATCATCTTATAGAGAAGAAAGATAACTAATCACATAAACAAACATAAAATCATAAATGTGGTGAGAAATATATGGCACCAAGAAAGCATGCAACTGTGCTTCCTGCCTAGTCAATGAGGTTGACAGAGGCTTCCCTGGAGAAGTGACAACTGAGTTTAAGACTGGGCAAGAGGGAATGCAGGTGGACTAGTTGGGAGGCTCCTGCCATCTTCTAGGTGAGTGAAGACTGCAGCCTGGCTCCAGCAGTGTAGATGAGATAAGAAGCCAGACTAGGGAGAAGTTTCAGAGGTAAAACTGATTGGAACATGGCAATTGTTTGCCTACGGAGGGGAATGAGCAGAAAAGGGTAACTCCTAGGTTTCTCTTTGAAGAACTGGATGGATAAGGATACTTTCATAGGAAGGAGAACCTTTATGATTTTTTTTTCTTTCACTAAATGATACTTTAATTATGTTTCCATTTTTTCCATGTCATTCTCTACATTACTTTTTTTTTTTTTAAATATTTTAAAAGATGCTTAGATTACATAAATGTTACACAAAAATTGTAGAGATTCCCATGTACCCCACCTCCCACACTTCCTACAACCTCCCACATAAACATCTTTCATTAGTGTGGCACATCACTTGCAATGGATATACACATCCTGGGGCTTTGCCACTAAGCATGGACCATAGTTCACATTGTAGACCACACTCTCCCACACAGTTCTGCATGTTATATGCTGATGTAAAATGGCCTATATCTGTCGTTGTAATGTCACTCAGGATAATTCCCAAGTCCCGAAAAAGCCCCTGTATTACAACTACTTTTCCCTCTCCCAACCTTTTTAATTTAATATTTACTCTATTCCCTCCCTCTGCTTCCTTCCATTTACCCCTTAATTTTTGGGGGGGTTTCCACCCCCAAAATGACTCCATTTATTACCTCCCCCCAATACTCACAGGTAGGCCCTTGCCTAGTAGCTGTGTCTCTCTGTGTCTTTAAGCTAGACCAAAAGATTTCTATAGTTGGAACCAAAAAGTTCTAATTCAAGTGATAACAATAAGGGAAATTATTTGCAACATGCATAACAGAAAAAAGGGTCTTGAATGTACAAATAGCTCTTACAAATCAATAAGAGAAAGAAGCAATTCAACAGAAATACGGGCAAAGAATAGGAACAGAAATATGGACAATAAACACAAGAAAGGATATTAAACCTTATTCTTGAAATGCAAATTAAACCACTGTGATATACGTATTGCTGGAGGACACTTTGGCAATATCTATTAAAATTGCAAACACACAGTTTATTCCACCAATTACTCTTCTAAGGATTTCTCTTCTAAATATATTCTGTTCATGTGGGAAACGACTCACAAACAAGGCTATTCATCAAAATATTGTTTGTATTAGTGAACCTTTCAACAGGGAACTTGGTTAAACAGATTATGATTTATCCATACAATGGAATAGTATGCAGTCATAAACAAGAATGAGACCTATTTAAGTACCAAAATATAGAGCAAAGCAAGGTACAGAACAGTGTTTATAGCATATTAGGTTAAAATAAGGGATGAAACAAATGTAAATATGTGTTCTTGAATATTCATAGCATATCTCAGGAGGGATACACAGGAAACTGACAACATTGATTGCTCTAGGGAAGGGATCTGAGTGAGATGGAAGGAGCAGGGAAACAGGCACTTAATTTTTTTGAACCATTTTTCAATTAAAACATAAAATTAAAATTAATAACGAGCCCGAAATTTTAACCTCTCAGAGCAGCAAAAACTAAAACAATTGATAACATACAATTGCTAGAAATGATGTAAGGAAATGGGAACACTAATTCATTCTTGGTAAGAGTACTTTTTGGGCAATAATTTAGCAGTACCTATTATAGCTATTAATGTAAACTCTTACTTTCAGGGAAAAAACAGAGAAATAATAAGCAGAGTACCCAAAGAAACACACACACATAGATATAGATATATAGATACACATTGCAGGCTGTGTGTAATGTAAAAAAAAAAAAAAAAGGTATATTTGTACCCTAGAACACTATGCAGACATAATAAAAACAATGAGATACATTGCTAAATATGACTGTAATGTAAGCAATGTAAGGATGTCCATATATGAAAAAAGAAAATTGTAGACCCATACACAGAGCATGATCCCATTTTTGTTATTAAAAAAATAAGAAAAAGTGTGTGTGTACATATATAAACATATATAAAGATATATATACACACAGACACATGGATGTGTCAGTGTCAACCTTGGAGAATGTATGGAAAGATATGCATCAAACTGCTACTAGTGATTACTGCCGTGGAGTAGGATTTATGAGTGGCACAAGGTGATGGTGGTGGTAGGGTATTAAGGAAGTAGGAATGTATATTTCCATGAAAAGTGTAGTAGATAGAAATCAAGATTCTGGAGCCAGACTGCCAGAGTTAAGTCCTAGGTTTGTCATTTACCAGCTGTGTGAGTTTCAACACATTATTTAACCATTCTTTGCCTTAATTCTCTCATCTGTAAAATGGGTACAATAATTTCTACTTCATAGGCTGCTCTGACAATGCAATGAGTCAACATACGTTAAACATGTAAAACAGTGCTTGAAACATAGTGCTGTTATTATATATTTGATATTTAATTTAAAATATAAAAAATAGGGGAGTGGAAATGGCTCAAGCGGTTGTGCGCCTGCCTCCCACACAGGAGGACCCGGGTTCAGTTTCCGGTGCCTCCTGAAAAAACAAAAACAAACAAGCCAAAAGCTCCCCCAAAAAAACCAACTCAGGGAAGCCGATGTGGTTCAGTGGTTGAGTGCTGGCTTCCCACATAGGAGGTCCCGGATTCAATCCCTGGACCCCGATACCTCAAAAATAAATAAATTAAAAAAATATAAAATCAAAGAAATAATTTTGCTTCAGTAAAGCAGAGATAATGTATCTCCCTCTTTTCGAATCTTGTGATTTTGGTCTATTATTATGTATGCCAATGGGTCTCCATAAGAAAATCACTATGAGCGGCTATTTCATAAACAAGTTTGATGACCATCTCAGGGGAATGGTTCTAAATGAGATGTTTTAGGAACTTACAGCCCAGCCTCTCTAACCTATCTCATAGGGTAAATGTCATGTGCTCTGAAAAATTTTCTATCTTACCTGTTCCAGGAGGTCCTTGAATAATAGCCAGTTCCCTTGTGAGAGCAAACTGTAAGGCTTCCATCTGGGAGTCATCTAGCTTCAGGGCTTCTTTTGAGGGCCACTGACTGGGGTCTAAGACATTAACTCTGAGATGTCTCAAGCCTTCAGCATTCCTCAGAGATTCCCCAGTGGCTGAGGGAATCTCTATTAAGGGGGTGAAATCATATCTGCCCCCCATTAGCAAGTACCTTGGCTCCTTCACATGAGAGTCACACTCGACAATATTCCTCTGAAAGGGGACATCTTCCTCCTGGACCTCCTGGAGTCCTTCTAGGACATGCCTGTAAGCCTCAAAGTATGCAGTTGTCTCTACCATGAGGAAAGAGTCAGAGGGCTGGACCTCTGCCAGTAGCTGTTGGCTCTGCTCATTGAAGCAGAGCTGGACAATTCCTCTGCAGAGATCTTCCTGTTCTCGATTAGACACTGTGGCAAAAAGAAATGTTTCAAAGTTGTCCTTGGACATGCACACTAAGGACCCATAGAGTAATCGCTTAGAATTCTGCCAGCGAACAAACTTCAGTGGTTTTGTGTCAAAGTGCACCTTGTAGACAATGCCTGTTGAGGAACACACAGGGGTGATAATCCTGGTATCAAAGTAGATTCGGATGTCGTCGAACTTTCTCTTCCTCAGGCCCTGGTCTTCAAAGCTCTGGAGAAGTTCCAAAATGCCCTCCCGTAGGGGTCTGACAAAATCTTCTCGTAGGAGTCGGAAGTGGGTATCCAGATAGACAGCAGTACTGTCATATTTTCCAGAAATGATATTGGGGCGAAGGAAGGGCCTCTCATCCAAGTGTACTTCGTTGTAGGTAGGGTAAATGGGCATGGTCCGGTAGCTTTCAACATGGTCTTCTGCCTCAGGTTGAACTAGAGTGTATGTGTCCACTCTTAAAGTGCCCTCTCGCCTCTTTTCCTGCAGATGCTCAATGACGGTCTGCACCTTTTCCAGGTTCTTCTCTGTCTCTTCTTCTATATCAACACCAGAGGCTCTTAAAGCATTAAGAGAAGCTGGCAGGAGAGAAATGAGCATGGAAGTTTCCTGCACAGAACTGGCAGGGAAGACGCTTACAAGGTCCTGGAGGAGGGAGATGATGTTGCTAATGTGTTCTGGATACTGGTTTCGAATGTCAGGAATGGGTTCAGTGATCATCCCTACAACATAAGTAGGCAGGCAGACTTTGAGGAATCTGGAGTTCTTTAATATACCCAGCACATGGAGGACACTCTGCCGGTCCATTTTGGAGCTGCAAGCCTTCCGAAGAACCTGGCAGATGAGCTCAAGGAAGTTAGATTTCATGAAAGCATGAGACAGGAGCTCCTCCAGCCCTAAACTTGTAGCAAGTGTAATGACCACCTCAGAGGCATCTTTCTGCAGTAGACTTTCTAGGAACTTGTAGCCCAATCTCTTCACTTGCTGTGGCTGTTCTGCTGGCTTCTGCTGAGGGATCCGCCACTGCTGGAAGTTTTCACTGGGCCTTGGTGGTCTGCGGTTCCTTCCATCCTGGTTGCCGTTTCTCTGCCTAGTATCATTCTCCTGACCATGTCTTTGGCCTCTAGCTTCATCACTAGCATGTCCCTCATGGTTCCTCCTTCCCTGATGTGGGTTTCTACCCATGGCCCTAAACCTCTCTTCCCTTTGCTGGCAAGGAACAGAATGATTGTTGGTCCTTGGATGCCTTGCAGGTTGGTTGGCTCCTCTTCTGAGAGCATTGACTGGTGGGTTATTGGCTTGATTTCTAGCTCTTGGTGGTAATTCTCCATCCACAGGCCCTAAACACAATAGGAATATTGGGTGAGCACAAAATCAAGGGGCAAGAAAACCCATTAGGACAACAATAAACATGTTCACGTTTTCTAAAACAACTAAGAAGCTCTGATTTGGAGAGGAAAAACGGTTTACTGCCAAGGGTATGGAAGATAAAGACTGTTGTTGTTTCTGTATTTTAACAAAAATACTATTTTTCAAAGGGTGCAAAGGGGGAAAAGGAATAAACATTTGTTGAGTGCCTAATACATGCTAGAGAACCAATACATACAGTTTATCATTTAATCCTCACAAGCTGAGACTTTAGTTTCAGAGGGTCAGAAAGATTAGCTCATTGCTTCCAGTCTCTTGCCAGTACAAAACAGTAGTCAGAACATGAGTTTCAAGGCCAAACACACCTGGTCCAAATCTTGGCCACTTCCTCACTGTATAATCTTGGCCAAGTTGTGTAAGTTCTCTAAGCTTTAGTTGCTGGGTTATTAAAAAGATTAGATGTTTATAAAATGCTTGGTACAGGGAAGCGGATGTGGCTCAAGTAATTGGGCTCCTGGCTACCACGGGTGGGGGGGGGAGCAGTCCATGGTTCGGTTCCAGGTGCCTCCTAAAGAAGACAGCAAGGTGGTGCGACAGGCAGGCGTGGCAAACTGACACAACAAGATCATGCAACAAGAGACACAAGAAGAAATACATGAGAGATACAACAAAGTAGGGAGCAGAGGTTCCCAGTGCCTCCTAAAGAAGACGAGCAAGACAGTGAGCTGATGCAACGGGAAGGCATGGCAAGCTGACGCAACAAGAGATACGAGAAGAAAAACTTAATGAGAGATACAACAAAGCAGGGAACGGAGGTGGCTCAAGCAATCAGGCGCCTCCCTCCCACACTGGAGGGTCCCGGGTTCAGTTCCTGGTGCCTCCTAAAGAAACAAGGAAGACAAACAGACACAGAAAGTGCAAACAACGAGGGGGTGGAGAGAAATAAATAAATCTTAAAAGAAAAATGCTTGGTACAGTATCAGATGCATAAAAAGCTGTCAGTAAATGTTAGCTATTACTAGTTGCAATAGTAATTTTCTATTGGGAATACTATGCTGATTTCCAGAGCAATTGTTCTGACATTAAACAATTATGTCATGGGCAATGGAGACATAAGTAGGATAAAACTATGAAGGGAAATACTACTTGAACTTTGCCCAACATCAGCAAATGCAGTTTACATGGCAAAGGGGGAAGTGGGGCTTTCCTTACCAAGATGTTTTTGAGTTAAATAATAGATTGTGAGGAAAGAGGAAAATGAAACTCAAGTTTTACTTCAGGAAACTGAAAAATGAAACAAAGTTTTGCTCCTTTCTGCAACATGAGTTTATTCACATGGTACTTATCTATTACCAATCCTCATACAGGAGGTAGAAGTGGGGGAGCCACACCTAGCACACACAGGAAAGCCAACATCACCCTGTGGGTGCAGCCAAACTAGTCTTCCTTGACCTGCCACACATTTTATGAGTAATGGCCAACATATCCAAAGGTCCAATTTTTTCACTTTCCTTTTCCCTAAAACTGATTCTGGATCTGACCCAATGAGGCAGAATAACTTACAGATTTTAAAAACAAACAAAATAAGACTGTATGCAACGATCTGATGATAAAAATGTTATGAAAGCTTCAAATGCATGTATTTGAGATGACTGTGCCATTTCATGACATCAAATGCTAATCCAATTATGTACTCCCCCCCTAGTTTTGCACTTTGTAGAGAAAATTTCAATGTGACAACATCAAGGAATAATGGGCAAAATATAAATGCTGTAAAAGTGAACTCTAAATTTTTATAACTGTTACTCTTAATCTACTTTTCAAACTTCTATAATATCAGAAGAAATAATTCATGAAGAAAACTTGACAGAAAATTGTAGAATGGAAAATTGTACTGTTTCTCATTCTTTCAACACTCACATAACTCATAAAATAAAATTCCATGGCTCTTCCTCATTTGTTCCACTGCTAAATTTCAGATGACATGTTAAAAACTTAGAGAAAAGCAGGAATCTATTTGGTTGTTTTCTTTTAGAAAGCTCTGAGCAAAGAGAACAATCACTGCAGCAGAGTGATGCTTTTGGAACTAACTTTGCTATGGTGACTAGGATTCTAGACTTGCGCTGCCCAATACATAGCCACTAGCGAAATGAAGCTATTGAGTACCTGAAAAGTGGCTAGTCTGAAATGAGATGTGGAAAATATCTACTGAATTTTGAAGACAAAGAAAAAAAAAAAAAAAGAGTTAAATATCATTAATTTTTAAAAATACTGATAACATCTTGAGATGATAATATTTGAGTATCTGGAGGTAAATAAAATATTAAAATTATTAAAATAATAAAATATACTATTACATCATTCAATCATAACAATATTTTGAATATGTTAGATTAAATAAAACATATTAAATTTTATTAAATGAGCATTTAAAGTTAAAAAATTTAATTTCACCTGTTACTTTTTTAACCAGAAAATAAAAAAATCACATTTTTGGCTTACATTATATTTCTATTGGATAGCACTGCTCTCTGTTTTTTGCTGAAGTGAACTGATTTATCAGCTCTCTTAGGAAAAAGGGAGGACTGTCTATTTTTCAGACTCATTCATGCTGCAGCTAAGGAATAAACCATTATTTCATTGAAAGTTGGGCCTGCACATTCTTAGAAAACTCAATTTCCATCTCCTATTGCTAGAATTTCCTTCCCATTAGGTGGGAAACTTTGCTCACCTCTGCGGTTGGCATGGGGATTCCTGGGCCTGGCCTCCGGACGAGGTCTTCTATCTTCCATGTCTGAATCACCTGAATTCCTCCACGTTCACCCTACTTTTAGTTATGTGGGAATTTGTACAGGTTGAGAGTTATCAGTGCGCTTGAAACACAGCATCTAACAGAAAAAACCCAAGTGATATCAAGTTATGCCTCCTGCCTCTAAATTTTAATTATTTGTTAACTAAGGGATTTTTTTTTTTAAAGGAGGTACTGGGGATTGAACCCAGGACCTGGTACATGGGAAGCAAGTGCTCAACCACTGAGCTACATCCGCTTCCCAATGAGAGCTGGTTTTTTCCATTTGTTTGTTTTTAGGAGGTACTGGGGATCGTACATGGGAAGCAGGCGCTCAACCACTTGAGTTACATCTGCTCCCCACAGAGATTTTAATCATGGGCATAAGTGCGCAGCTCAATAAATGCTCAATTATGGTATAAAACATTAAATTCACAATCTAGGTGATTTTAAGGGATCAAATTCCCCCCTCCTTGACCTCTACACTTTCTTGGGGTAGAGGGAATGACATTCATTCCTATTCAAAATACTGTATGGTTTATTCCTTTAGCCAAGTTACTTAATCAGTTGCTAGGTCTCATTTTCCTCTCCCTATAAAGCAGACAAACACTGTTGCCAAAGCAAAAAAGGAGTACAATTTTTTTTTTAATCCACAATCATGTACTCACCACTCCATCCAATATTTATATTACATAGTAGTATATAATTTACAGTACTTTCTGGTTTGTAAATATTAGTGAGCAGTTATTCTTATCCTACTCTTTGGAACTCAGCCAACTGATTAAGTCTTCTGCTCTACTGAATCAAGAGAAAGAAATTACATGTTTCAATAAACAGAAGGCTTTGTATCTCTGGGTGCTATTTTCTCATGAGCAGTTAGAAATCTGCAATTCTTTCCTTCTTTTTCTTCTATCTTGATGACTTTTAATACTGGTCCTGTAAGAGGAAAAGGAAGTCCCTTTGAGGGAACTTCTCAATTCAACTCATACTCACCATGTGGGTTGGGTCTAGGGAAAGAGTGGGTGACGCAGAGTCTTCAGTGAAGGGATTTTTCTGTCCCTCTCACTGAGTTTTAAAATGTTCATAGTTGAGAAACTTTGAATAGATATTGGCATTATAGGAGTGTTAGCTTTTACCCTCATCAGAAAAGGAGCCCCTTTTCTTCCTTCTAAGAATATTTTTGGTTAGTCTCTTCCCTCATCTTATCAAACCCAGGTCTCATGTGCTAGTTCAATATTCAGAAAAAAAATTTTTTTAATTCCCTAAGAGGAAAATTCCTTCTTCCTCTTGAAAAATACTGAAAAACAAACACCCAAATTTTCTGGGGTAAAAGATACAAGGAAAAAAATGTTAGAATAGGCAAGGGAAGGAAGGGAGGAGATGATAGGAACAGGAAATGCTATGAAAAATGCAGACCAAAGTGGGTTTCTTTGGAAAAGAAAAGGTAGAAAGAAGAAAATCAGTGATGTTTAAGCTGGTATACCAAGGAGAATGAGAGAAGAAAGATAATTACCAGGGTGGAATGAAAGAGATTGAAGCAAGGAGGCAGGAGCTAAGTTTCAGGGGTGAATTCTCTAGGGTCTTGAGAGGATAAAAGAAAGGGCGGAGGAGTCACTGGCACATATGAGCCCGCCTGGTCCTGATGGAAATATTATGGGGTCAAGGGAGAGCTAGGGATGTGTGGTGGCATGAAGGAAGGTGCCATTACGGGGAGTGGCAGGGGAGATGGGGAGGCTTGCTGAAATGGTGGGGAATTTGAAACAGAGATGGGGGAGTCCAGGGTACTGAGGATGCTTTGTAGAAGACTGGGGTTGAATGAGGTGATAGGGAGTGAAGACAGAGGTAGATGAAGGAGGTGGCTGTGGCAGAGAGTGAGGGTAGAGACTGCGTGTAGGAGACAAGACAACAAGATGATGGGGTCAGAGGCGAATGTGGTGATGGGGGCTCTGAGGGCAGTGGAGGTGAAAGGGGTGCTGAAGAGAATGACAGAAGTGTTGGGTGCTGAGAAAATGATGAAAGTGCTGAGGAGGTGACAGGGTCACTGAGGAGAGGGGAGGTGACGGGGACGCCGGGGAGAGGGGCTG
>JAQZBX010064009.1:0-16581 GCA_029593785.1 Cabassous unicinctus
GGTGTGTCCATTCGCTGCATGTCTTCTCTGTGTCTGCTCATCTCCCCCTTGCTGTGAGGTCTTGCCGCATCAGCCCACGGCGGTGCGCGAGCCGGCCTGTCCTCACAAGGAGGCGCCGGGAAGTGAACCCGGGGCCTCTCATATGGTGAACGGGTGCTCTATCCATTGCGCCACACCCGCTTCCTGCCGTGAGGTTGCTGCATCAGCCCACCGCACCGCTCAGGCCGGCGTGCCCTCACAAGGAGGCCTCGGGATGCGAACCCGGGCCTCCCATATGGTAAATGGGGGCTCTATCCACTGAGCCACACCCGCTTCCCTCTACTTCCTTTAAACTTCATTTAAGTTTAACCTCCACTATAAGGCCTTCCCTCACTACTTTTACAGCCAGGCAATGTTCTAAGTATGTGTGTGTTATTTCAATTTAATCCGTACATTAACTCTATGAGGTAGGTACCATTATTATTCTCATTTTACTCATGAAAACGGAGACACAGAGAGGTTAACTTGCCCAAGATCACATGGGTAGTAAGAGGCAAAGCTGAGGTTCAAATCTAGGCAGTATGGTTCCAGATTCCATGCTCTTTACCACTACAATATATTTTCTCTTTATTTCCTCAAGCTAGCAGAGCACTGGCTAGGTAGGCACTGAACCAGTCATAAGGATTTTAAAATAAACACAGGCTGAGGATCTTGTTCCTGGTTCATAGTGGTGATAAACAGTCACTAACCTCAAGACTGCTACTATCAGGCAGCAGATCTAAAGGGTGATGAGAGTGTGACAGACAAAAGGAATGGAGAAGAGAACTAACTTTAGAGAATGATGTTACTGAGGCTCCAATACCCAGAACATGTATGGGAAGAGCCATCAAAGCTTTTTAGGTAGAAGGTAGAAGAAAAGGGAGACACTTGCTCGACAGTTTCCTGATATAAAATCCTCTGGGAATATTAGATGAAGATCAGTTTTCCTTGCTCCCATGTTCAGGCCTGCTAACCCAGTCTATGATTTAGACTTTTCCCACATCTCAGACAAAAGAGAAAGAATAAAACGGATCCACTACATAGCATTTAGAGCAGGGTTTCTTAAGAAGGGGTCTGTGAGCTTGAATTTAAACTAAAAAAAAAAACAACATTATTTTTGTGGGGACATGTTGGTGCAGATGTGATGTATTTATTAAATAAAACACAGTACAATGTGGACTTAGTAAGGGGTCCGTGGTTTTTACCTGACTGGCAAAGGGGTCCATGCAACAAAAAAGTTAAGAAACCCTGATTTAAAGAGTCAATAAGAAAAATAGAGGGGAGTTATAAACTATTAGGAATAAATGCTTACTATTAATAAGATGGTATGAAAGTTTGTTATAATAAAGCAGTGCAAAATAAGCACTTGACTATTAGAGGGCTAACCATTCTGGATAGCTCATGTACATATGTGTGAAAATTTGTAACATGTTTTTATATAAAAAAAATTATCAATCAGTTCAAAAACTCTCACCATCTATAGTTCAGAACTATAGCAGGCTGGCCTGTCTGCTCAACTCGGCTGAACTGTGAGAGCACATTCAATATCTATGTGCAATGAGCTACTGATGTTGTACAGAAAACTATTAATGGTGTTAAAAACTTTCAGATAGCAAAATCAGGGTATTTAACTGGTTTAGCTGGGTTGGGAGAAGAAACTGGAGAATGTGTTGTATCAAATTATTTCCTACAGAACGGACATGGACAAAAAGCTTTGAAAATCTAATTTTAACCTCCTAAACAGTCTTTATTGATTTCAGATAATGGAACATGATCATTTTTTTTTTTTTTGACTTCATATTGGACAGAAACCAATGCTAAGCCAAATTATAAAAAAGAAATCTTGCAATATTAAATATTTATCACAGTAACCCTAATTGGTCAACAGTTCTACAATTTTTTAAGTCTTTACCTTTGTGTGATACATGGTTTAACAAATATGAGAGTTAGGTCACTTTTCCAAAAGGACACAGTGAATTTGCAGTCTAATAAACTGAAGTACACCGATACCTTAAGGCATGGATTCTCTTATATGAAAAGTCCACAATGCCATTTAAAACATGCTTAAACCCACTTTAAGCACTAATTTTGAAATCCTGCTATTACTGGTCCAAAGAAGAAAATTCCACAACCATAAATATGTAAGACACGATATATGTTTTTTTACGCTTTTTTTTTTCTTTCCAAAATTGGGTCCACAGAGGAAGGAAACTTTAACCTAGATCTCAAATATGTAACTTCCTGATCCGAAATAAAAAGGAGAGCTTTAAATAGTACGAATAGGGAAGCGGCTGTGGCTCAATTGGTTGGGCTCCCGTTTACCATATGGGAGGCCCTAGGTTTGATTCCCGGGGCCTCCTGGAAAAGGCAAGCCGGCCCGCGCGGTGCAGTGAGCTGGCGCAGCAAGATGATGCAACAAAGGGAGACAAGCAGACACAGAAAAATGCAAAAGCAAAATGCACACAGTGAGCACAAGCAGCAAAGGGGGGATAAATAAATAAAATAAAAATAAATCTTAAAAAAAAAAAAAATAAATAAATAGTACGAATAATGAAAATCTGGATTATGGATATTGCTGATTTCAAACAATGCTTTACACATGAAAGAAAAGTAGGAGTGCATCAGAGGGAGAACTGCTTTCTCTTGTAACAAATGATTAGTCCTAAATCTCATCATCTTCTTTGCAACAAAACACATGGGCATCTTTGCAACTAGGAAAAAAATCGGTATATGCTTCAATTAGAATTACTGACCTTTTCTGAAGCATGCCTGTGCTTCTCTATAGAAATCAATGGAATAAAAGGTCATGTTAAAATGTTTGAATACAACAACCCTTTCCCAGGCAAAGGCAAATCCCTTTTCTTTTAAAATTAACTAATTTGTTGTACAGCCTGTCAAAAATTAAAATTACCTCAACTGCAATTTAAAACTGGCTAAAAAAAAAAAAATCAATTATGCTACCATGAAAAAAAAAAGCTGGAAAACTGCTGTTCTATATACTTTATCATAGCACAGAAGGCTCTGTTGGCTGTGTCCTTGTCACTTAGGGTATAACCATGCATGCAATAAAACAGGAAAGGCATCTTAGAGAAAATTATGTTATTTGAAGCCTCAGGACTGTTCTTTCCAAAGTGCCCTGGAAAAGGCAGAGGCAAGCTCTGTGTCTGTGAAATGTAGACAGTAGAGCCTGGTGATTACTAATCTTCCACCATCCTAACCCTCCAAAGCAAACACACATATACACAAACCCAGAGTTTAGCAGCCAAGGAATAGAAGCTAAATGAAATTAATGGGATAGTCACTACTTTTCTGAATATAAAAAAGATATTTGAAAGAGAGGAGTTGCTACCTTGGAACATTTTACTCCTCCAATTTTTTTTAATCCATGAAGGGAGCAGATTCTTCAATCACCTCTTAATTCAGAGGGTAAGGATACACAAATCAGTCAGGTAAACTGTGTCACACTCTTTAATGCCAATGCAAGGGATCTTAATTTCTCCAAAAGGTAAAAAATCCTTAAATTAGATCCTCCCTTCCAACATCCTTCCTTAACAGGTGTGAAAAACTTAAATCTTTGTCCAATCTGGTTTCAAATGTCCTTCTGCCCAACAGAATTTGAGAGTAATTTATTCCTCTCTGGTCTATTGTGAAACTTTGTACAAATGATCCCCAAGATCAGATTGCTATCAATGGTATAAACAGCCATAACATTCTGAAGGGAGAGCAAGTCTCTCAACATGCCAAGCTATGGATGCTTCTTTATTCACCCAGTGCTTTCTATCACCAGTTTAGTTTATTTTTGGTTGGAGATTTTAAAAGGCAAAGTTATTAAAAGGAACAGTTCTGAAGGGCAGAGAATATACAGAAAACAAAAATCTGGAAGAAAAATTGAGAAGTACATCAGAGAAGTCTGTTACTGAGTGCTTTTTATGACAGATGGGAAGAGATGAAATAAAATGGCCCATTAAAAGGGATCTGACTCTGGCTAGATACAGCATTATTCATTTGTTCACAGTATCTGCTTTTTAACATTTACGGAATGAATATGCACTAGATGTACCACCTATTAAAATGTTTCACATTGCCAGCTAATTAGGACAGCTATGTAAACAGGGTGGCATGGACACGTGAGCAGAAATCAGATATGGCCTAAAATTTTGTGAAAAGATAAGAATACAAATAGAAATACTGCACATATACTTATCCTACTAATACACATCACTCTTGTATGATTGATACAGGAAAGAAGTGAATATGTTTTATTTAAGTTTCAGATAAGTCTTCCAAGTTCTTTTTTTGGAGGGGAGAAGAGGCTAGTGGAAGGTTTTTATACATAAGAAAATTCAATTAATATCTCTATTATAAAATTGATTAGTCTGTTATTGTAATATTTGAAAATTGTCTCTCATTCCTGTTAAACCATGAACTCCTTAAGGGTAATGGCAATGGCTGTTAAGCTTTATACTTCTTACCGGAAAATCTACCAAGAGGGTAAAGTTCTAAAGAAAGGCATGAAACGAACACTGAGCATCACAAAAAATCACGTGGCAAGACGTCAGGTTAGAGACCAATATATCAAACTCTAATTAAATTCAATAATATCGTGTTCTCCAGTATTGGAATAGATTGATATTTTCTTTGAACCCCACATGAAACAGTTCATTTGTGTTAAGGGGACATGCTATATAAAAACTCTCTCAAAACAACAACAACAAAACCCCCCACAAAACTCTCTCAACACCAGCATCACACTCAGTTTAGGGAAATGCTCTCATTAAAGGAAGCCTTTGGGAGCTGAAACCACCAGAGGGATTGGCAGATTCTCCTATCTCAGGCTCACTCTGGAAAATAATCTAAATGAATGGAATGGACAAAAACTATTTAAATTATCTTTTTCTGATGCATGTATTGCTGCATAAACTTCAGCTAAATGCAAGACTCCACTATAAGGTCAAAAATTCATTGTTGTAAGAATGAATGAAGCAGAGAGTTTGAGTGATTAGCTCAAGGCTCCAAGTCAAAGACACATAATAGCCTTAAACTTACACCTCCTTTTGAGTCCTAACCCTTTCCACTGATGATCATGTGTCAGAATGAAAAGAAAGTTGGAACTTCTGGCCTAGAAAATTATATATTCCAATTAAAAAAAAAAAATTAAGCAGAAGATGAATTAAGGTCTTGAAATTTTTAAAGATTTGTAAACCAATCAGTTAATTTAGTCATCAAAAAGTATTTATGATAGTATGGCTTATGAATACATTTCAATAAAATTGATTTAAAAACTTTTTAAAAAAGCATTTATGATGGCCTATATGAAGAGCATAAACTGAGATTTCTGGGAAACATGATCTCCATTTAAGGAGCTAACAAGTGGAGGAGGAATAAGTATGCTTCTTTCTTTCTCACCCCTTCCAGGCTATGGTTGATTCCACTACTATAGCTCAACAACCTTTCCTTTTAAAAAGTACATACCAGAAACTAATTTCACATTCTCTTAAGCATTCCTGTCTTTTCTAGCAGCCTGTAATACAACTCCAGGTGACACAAACAGCTGGCTTACATTCGTATATCCAAAGTCCCTTATATGGTTACTGGTAACTCTAGCACACTGAAATTAATTCCAGTGCTTTAGCCCAATGGTTCCCAACTCTAAGGGCACATTAAGATTACTTGGGGAGAGCTTTTGAAAAATACTGATTGATGACTAGGACCCAACTCAAACGAATTAAATCAGAATCTCTGGGATGTAGGGCCTGGGCACTTAACATTTTCAAAAAAAGCTTCCCAGGTGATTTTAATGTGCAGGCAGGGTAGAAATTCCCTATCCCTCAGTTTCTCAACTATCTTAACTCTAAGGACTTTCATTATTTTTCCACCTCATCCACCCAAAAGAATGGCTCTATTTTAGACCTTGAAGCTACAGTAACTTGTTCTTGGAACAGAATCTCCATATTCTAATCACACTACCTCCGCTGAACCTGATGGTTGCGTTCATCCAAACATTTCTTTCAATCTCACCGCTCCCTTTTCTCAGAGTATACCAAGTTCTTCTCTGATTTCAACTATTTTTCAATCAGCATGGTAAGGCATTCTGATAATGCTGCAGGAAATCCCTCTGATTCCATTGCCTTGTCCTGTTTCTGTAAATACCTGGTCAGTCATCAACATCAAACTCCATGCTGTTGAGCACATGGCTAAAGAAGTCACATAACCATGTTTATTATGTTTAGTACAAATTCATGCTTCAATTGGGTATATAGTGCTGCTTGGCAACTCCTATTTACTTTGTTGACTACTCAATATAACATATACAAGAAAAATTACTTGCTACCATCTCCTCCCATTTCCACTAGGAAAGAAACCAGCAATTTATTTCTTTTGTCATGTATTATATATGTATATTAGAGAAGTTGTGGGTTTATCTTCTGTCTTATATTTTTAAACTTTTCCTCTCTATTGGCTTCTGGGCTATCTTAAAATAAGCCCATAAATACAACATATTTAAATAGTAGTTTGTTGTTGACAAAGTGCTTTTACATTATGATCTCATTAGGGAATCACAATAATCCTATAAATGAAATGAAACCAGTATTATTAGTCCCATTTTATACATGTAGCCCCAAGTTAAATGATTTACAAGGTCTCACAGCTTTTAAACAGTAAAGTTGTGATTTGGGGATTTAAATTTAGGTACCCTCATTACAAGTGTCTTCTATCCTAAAAAAAAAACAAAGTAAAACAAAACAAGCCTATTGCTCTTAAAAACATTCTTTATGCAATCTTTCTTCTTTCCTTTAAGCACTGAACTTTCTGAAGTACCAGTTTTCACTTACCATTTCCACTTTTACTCTCATTCATTCAACAATTGTTTATTGAATACCTATGATTTGTAAGGCAAATATTAGAATTACAAATATAAATAAGACTCCGCCTTCAGGAAAATCTTCTTAACCTGTTGTAGACTCACTTCTGAAGAAATCAATATTCTCATAAACTTTCAAAATAATCAATTTCTTTCTAACTACCAAATTCAATAATGATTTCTCACTCCTCATTCAGTTTTTTTTGTTGTTGTTTTTTTTTGGGCAAATATTTATACTTTAATATATTTTAAATTAAAATAAAATGTCCAAATATCTTTTATAATTGAGTTCTTTGTAGTTTCATTTATCTACCCCATTTACCATTTTATTCAATAAATAATTATTGAGAATCTATTATGTGCCAGGAACTGTATTAAAGCTTGGGAGTGATATAATGGGCAATAAGACCGACAAGATTCCTACATGCATGTAACACCAAATATTGCTGATCACACAATCTCCTTTTTTCATAATTTTTCCTCAAAACTCTTCTCCTTAGATTCCATGATACTGAATACTTTTGGGGGATTCTGATGATCCCTTCTTCATATTGGTATCTCTTTTGCCTTCCATCTTTTAAAATGTGCACTGGTAACAAAATCATTCTCTTTGTCACTTTTCCCCCAGATCCAACTGATTGCCGAGCATCTTTCTGTTCTCATTTTACAACGGTCGTACACTTTGCTGCCTCTCAGCTACCAGTCAGGTCCTTGTTAATTTTTCACATACACTTATGATTCTGACATTCCTCTCAACAAAATCCTTCATTGGGCCCCCAATATCTACTGCATAAAGATTAATTTCCTTAGTTCAGCATTCAAGGCCTTCCAATGACTTGGTCCCAACTAGCTTAATTTCTCATTATTCATGCTTGTTAGACTCTAGTTAATTGGATGATGTGTCATTCACTGAAGATGCTCCTGATACTTACTCCCTCCATCTGGAATGTTCATCCTCCTCAGTTCCACCTATTCAAATCCTTCTCATCCTTCAAGGGTCATCTGGAATGTTTAAACTCCACAGTCTCCTTGTTGTTTTTTTCCACCTGAAGTAATCTCTTCTTTTAAAGTCCCATTCCACTTGTTTATATTTTGGGGGCACAGTCTATCATATATGATAGTTATTTCTATACGTCTTATCCCCCACAGATTGTATTCTCCTTAAGGGAAAGGATTAAGAGGCAGCAGAGCATAGTGGGTTAAGAGCCCTCCTGGCCCACCAGACCGGACAATCTGGGTTCAAATCCAAGCTGTCATTTCTAACTAAGTGACCATGGACAAGTTATTTACCTCTCTGAGCTATAGTTTTTCTCATCTGTAAAATGGAGATAAAAGTGTTTAGAACAGTGTCTGGCACATTAAATTAAAAAACAAAACAAAACTAAATGAACAATCTTTGTAGCCACCACAGAGATTAGTACAATGTCATAAACAGTAAAGCTACATGCTTGGCTGAATGAATAAAAAAGGCTGACCAGGTATCAACTAAGCAGTAGCTAAGTCAGGAATTTAGCTACTCCTGGATTGTTCTGCCTACTTCTCCTTGGTGTTGACTTTCTGTTCATTTCTGTACAAGGCTTCTAGGACAAGGAGGATTACAGAGTTGTTTCATATCACCAGGCAACCATGTATTGTGTATTCTTACTTTAAATTATAAAATGTTGGTCCAAACACTATCAATTAAAATACTGTGTCTGGGGATGCCAGAAACTACATTTCTGTCTACCAAGGACTCAAATTGGCAAAACCAACATGTAGGTTACCTCACTGCCTTTATGACCAGAGATTCCTGTTTAAACATTGCCTGCACAAGCCAAACTACCATTCTAACAGGGACACTTCTGAGAGTGAAAGGAGGCACTTAATAGTTATACCAGGACATCAGGTAAAACCCAGGACTGTCCCAGCATACTAGGACATATGGTCACCCCATTAGACATCTCACTTCCACTGGGTTTAGATTGTAATTGCTTCTAGCACAGAAGACTTGGACTACCCATATTCTTCTCCATAAAACACTAAGATTAAGTTTCAAGTCTTGCTTCTGTGCAGGTTGCAGAGTCTCGAATCCTGACTGGAACATAATAAATACTATTTTCCAATCAAACAATTAGAACTGGTTTCTCTTGGACTAAATTTCAGTAAGCTCAAAGCAATTAAGTGCCAAACTGTTTACATACAGATTTCCAAATAGAAACTCAGAAAGTGCAACATGAAAAATGCAATCCTTTAACATGCTAAAACTTCAGCTGAAAAAAGTACATGAAGCATTCTTAAAATTATTAAAGAATATATATCCTAAGTTGATAAATTAGATTAAAAATATGAAAACACAAAAGCTAGAAGATTCAGAGGTCATAGTAGAATTCATTGCTCTTTGACTTGCCCTAAATCTATTGTACCCTGTAGGGCAGGGGCTCTTAACCTTTTTTGTTCCATGAAGCCCTTTGCCAATCAGTTGAAAACCATGCACCCCTTACTAAGTCCATACTATACTGTGTATTATTTAATAAATATATCACATCTGCACCAACACGTCCCCACAAGAATAATGTTTTTTTGAATTTCAATTCAAGCTTACGGACCCTTTAATTAACTGCATGATATTATATGCTGATACTCTTACTGTACATTTGATACATTAAAATGCTAATATACAGATTTTCTATAGCGATATTATCTATTCAGCTGGTTTTTAGGAGTTCTAACTTAAAATGTTCATCTACGAAAACTTAATTATGCTGTATAAGATCCCAATATTCTCATCTTAGAAAAAAAGAGTAATGATGTGGAACTTAGGTACAGTGGATGATAACTTAAGATTATTTCTTTCTCTTTACAACAAACTGATCTCATCAATTAAATAATAAAACATCTGTTAGATATGTAGTAACATACTTGGAACTTACCCAACAACAGAGCATCCTTGGCCCCTGAGACCTCAAAACTGTTTCTTAAAAGTCCAATTCCATGACCATATATTTAAAACTCAAAATATTATCCAGTCTAAAATTGGAAAAGACTAGTAATCCTCCCATTTAAAAAAATCATTCTCTAAAACCATCTATAATGCATGTGCCATGTTTTCTAGGAGCTGCCCTAATTATCTAGGACATAGTAAATTATGGTGAATTCATATAGTAAAGGCAAAGGACACAGAAAATGTCCTCTTTAGGATATTATAAGAATGAGCAAAGGCAGAGAATATTTACAACTAAGGCATTTCTTCCATTTCCATTTAATAGCTATTCTATAACACAGATTTTAGTATCCTGTACCTAAAGCTACATCGTACCTTGCTAAAAAGTCTTTAGAAATCTGTGGCAGCTATTGGTATAAATTTCTTTCTATGTTAAAAGGATTTGGGTTTTTCCAGATGGCACCACTGATAGAAAACACATAAACTTTTTTCTGTGCATTATTCTACATATAGGTTAAAAACCACAGGGCAGAAAACATAGGAATATTTAGGTTTATGCCCGAAAGATTTTTCCAAAACAGGTATCAATTTTTTAATCTAAAGCTAAAAAATTAAATGATATGAGATGAAATATGAAAACCAAACATTTAAGTAAATGGGGAACTGGAGGGTTCCACATGCCCTGACCCCCAATAAAAATCCTGGACACTAAGGCTTGAGTGAGCTTCCCTGGTTGACAATTTTAAGCACTGTCCATGCAACTCTAATGGGAGAGGACAACTTGAAACTTTTTTCCCTAAATTCCACCTTGTGCGCCTTTTTCTTTTGCTGATTTTAATTTGTATTTGTTCCCTGTAATAAACCATATTGTGTATAACAGGTTTTCTGAGTTGTGTGAGTCCTTCTAGCAAATCATTGAAATTGAGGGTGACCTCCAACACAGCCTCTAACACAGTAAAATTCTTATTTAATAAATGGGATTTCTTCTAATTTCTTGAGGTTGGTACCAGCAATTTCATTTCCAAAGAGGCAGCAATTACTAGTAGTACTAAACACTCAAAGGAATGCCATCCAGTACATGGAATTCCTTCCTACTAGTTAAAAGGATAAAGAGGGTAGCTCCTGGCCAGGTGTAGGAAGGTACTTCTACTGAAAGAAATAAGTGCTGTCCAACTCCCACCTCTTCTTTAAAAAGGACGCAGGTAATCTTCAAGAAGTCTATGAAGTAGAATCATTGATTCCTTCTCCTTACTTGCCACTACTGACCCATAGTTGAGGAGAAAAGAACGTTCTCAATTCTTCTATTCTTAAATTAATTCTGTGCTTTTTCAAAAGGGTGTGTCAAGGGTCCCCAAGGCCATCTTCAGGTTTGATGATTCATTAGGATTCACTGGAACCAGAAAATCTTTTCTTGGGAGGGCTGACTATATACTCACAGTTACAGTTAATTACAACAAAAGGATACAGATTAAAATCAGGAAAGGAAAACAGAGTACAGGGAGGAGTCTAGGAGAAACCAGTTGTGAAATTCCAGTTGTCCTCTCCCACTTGAGTCCCATGGACAGCATTTAATTTTTCCAGCAATATGTGATAAAGTGCAAGTATTGCTAACCAGAGACACCCACTGAGATTTGGTGTCCAGGGTTTTTATTGGGGGTCAGTCACGGAGGCATGGAGTGCCCAAGTGACTTACCTTAGCTATTCAGGCTCCAGACCTCCCATTCACTGTAAATCACATTGTTACCATAAGCAGGCCAAAGACCAGTTCTTTCTTTGGAATGTGCAGGATCTGAGTAGCTCAAGTCTGAATTAACTCTTTCTGCTGCAAAAAGGGTTTAGTTCCATAAAGGATTTGTGATTCAAGTATCACCAAGGATTACTACAATCAAGAGCTATGGTTATTAAATCAAAACATCCCAACAGTGCTGGTCAGTGACATTTTCATTACTTTATAAGGTTTCCCAATTCCCTGGTCAACCTAGCTTCTCTCTTTCCCTTTGGGAAGCTCTTAATTTCCAGTTTCTAAGGAAATTGTCTAGTGTGGAACTACCTATCACCATGTAAGAATGAGATTTTCATTTATCTCATGACTGAATCAGTAAAAGTATCTCTCTTTTATACTGGTTCCCATTCTGAGTCACAGGGCTAAAGTGTTAATTAAAAGCCTTGAGGGAATAAACTACACTATCACAAGCTCACCAAATTCAAAGATTTAGGATTACCTGTCTTTCACTTAAGGCTTTACCAAGCTAAATGCAAAATGGTAAATGGTGACACTTTGCCCAAGAATGGCAGATGGGCTATGTCCCAATTTTTTTCATGCAGTCTCAGGAGCTATTATTGGGCATTATTTTACAATTCATTATTATATACAATACCTAACATACTATTTTTAGACATTAATATTATAGTAATAAGAAAATGTTAAAGTCTCTACCCTGAGAATTACATAGGTAGTGGTTGAGAGAGAAATATTATATAGTCAGATTGCCTGAAATTCAACCTCAATCCTAACACTTACTAGCTTTGTGACACTGGGCAAGTTTCTTACCTTTTGTGCCTCAATATCCTCTTCTGTAAAATGGGCATAATCACACCTTCCCCAGAGGGTTGTTGTAGGGAGTAAACTCATATGTGCAAAGAACTTAGAAATGTGCCTCACATGATAGAAACTATAGAGATGATGGCTATTATCACCACTACCACCACCACCACCACCACCACCATTATTCCAAGGAACTTGAGACATTTAACTTAGATTAGCTCGTTAATTTTCATCTTATCCCAAAGTATTATCCTCTTGACTCACAGACAGTTGTATAGTGGCATGAGCTCTTTATTGGATTCTCCTACAACAAAGTGTCTCATTGTTTTCATCTGCAAAATGCAGATGGTAATAACCTATCTCATAAGGCTGTGTGTGGATTAAAAAATATATCTGTTCCGAAGTCCTGTTTTGTGGTATCACCACATAGAACATATCATCAATATCAAGTGCTGCCAGAACACTTCAAATTTCAAAATTACCTGGCTTCAGGTATTCAACCATTTCTGCAAGTTGAAATTTAATAATTTAATACATTTCAAGGCATGAACCCCAAAAGGTGTTAGAAGAAAAATTAATTAAAAAATTGTCCCCTTCTTTCACATTCCCTGGTTAGGATACATTTCTTCAAAATAGTCAATGTGTGGAGGTTGGAGTATATCAAGGGCAGAGAGTACCTGAGAAAAGAAGGAAAAAAAGGCAGATTTAGAGAACTAAAAAGGAGACAAAATACATTATAAATGCAAGTAAATACTAATAATTCTTTAATAACTTCAGGCTTAGTTACAATTGCCCATTGAGACTAACTACATTTATCAGTCAAGAACTTCATAGCTCTTGCATTAAGATGGGTTTGTAAGCTTACTATTTAAAATACTACCTAACCGAAAACGAATGTAGCAACTAGGTTACACCATGTGTTACCAAGACCCCTGCACAGAAAAATGTGTTGGAAAGATATGCCGTATTTTTAACAACCGGTGTTGCTATGAAAAAAACGAGCCATATCTACCATTTATTCATTTATTCCTCTGCTCAACAAATGGTTACTTAGTTCTTTCTACCTGGCAGGCATGTGATAGGCTCTGCAGAGTTACAATGATGAACAAAACAGATATCACAGCTCTCATGAGTGGGGGAGAAGCAAATAAGCAAATAGTTACACAAATACATAATTATAATATCTATTATTATGAAGAGTTTCAAGTAAAGAGGGATGGGGAGAAAAAGCTTCTCTAAAGTAATACTACTCTAAGACTTGAACGCTAAATAGGAATTGGTCAGGCAATAAGTAGGCACTGTAAAGGCACCAAGGCAAGAAAAGAACCAGATAGCCTAGAAACAGAAAAGCAAGCGCTCACAGAACATAGTGAGTGGGGGGAAAATAACCTGGGATAAAATAGAAGAGAAAGGCAGGAGATATATCACACAAAAATCTTTTAAAGTCATGTTAAGCATTTTGGATTTTATTCCAAGTACAAAAAAAGAAGTCTCAAGAATGGGATAAGACTTTAAGGCACCCGAAATCAAGTCCTTTATAGAAGCAGAATACTACCAATGCAACTTCTGCCACCGAAGCCTAATAAATAGGCCTTCTCTCTTACCAGCTGTTTAGCTACTCTTTCATGTCTCATCTATTATGTCACAGCTATGAATTTGAACCTAACTTGCTAATGAGAACTACCAGGCTCAAAGGAGATGGAAGAAGCTATAACGGGAAATAAACTGTGTGGTGCAAATACAAATTTTCTGATCCTTAGCCACTCACACCTTTTTCAGGGTTTTTTTTTTTTTTTTTAAATAATGGAGAATTTAAAACAAACAAAAGTGAGAATAGTATAAAGAATACCCACATACTCAATATTTAGTTTTAGCAATTATCCACATGTGGCCAATCCTGTTCCATCTATACCCTCTACTATCCCTATATAATTTTAAAGCAAATATCAGACTCATTGCTTTATCCACACATATTTCAACAGGTATCTGGAAAAGATAAAAACTTAAAAATATATACAATTATCAAGTCTAAAAATTTAATATGACTTTTAATATCATCAAATATCCAGTGCTCAAATTTCCAATTGTCTTAGAATTTTTTTAAAAAGTTTGTTTAAATAAGGAGCTAAAGAGCCACATATTGTGATTGATTTATGTCTTGTAAGTTTTAACTACAGATTTCTCCTCCATCTCTCTCTCCTTTTAATGTTATTTTTTTTGTTAAACATTTTTTATTTTAAAAATTAAAATAAAACCAAATCTCCTGTAATGAAAAAAGCCTCCACTCACATTAAAACCAGTTAAACATGGGGTGGGTGTAGCTCAGTGGTTGAGTGCCTGCTTCCCATGTACGAGGTCCCGGGTTCAACCCCTGGTACCTCCTAAAAAACAATAAACAAAAAAACAGTTAAACACAGAGGTTTTAAAATAGATCAGATGTTTTATAAGGAATACCTATCTTCCCTTTCTGAATTAAAATGTTTTATACTTAGAATTTTGGTATAAACAGAAAAAAAGTTTCTTCAAAGAATAATTTTTGTCATATGCATGATAAATTATTTCATTTCTACATTAAAAAAGCTATAATTAGCCAGTGTCATGGATTCATATACATTTATTTCTCATTATGTGCAAGAACAACTTTTAACGTAAATACTTTATGCTTGAGGAAGGCAGCTAGAAATAGTGTTTTACTTGACATCTTTCGGACTCTTAACTCTGTACCGAACAACATACGTCCTGTCTTGGAGGCAAAGAGAATACAGTGAGTGACAGCGTCCATTAGACAAAGCTATTTTACACTTCAAATCTATCGGGTATAATTAGAGGTTATCTAGCGGAAAGTGACAACCATACATTTTAAACCTTGATAGAAAAGAATGAGGCTTTCTTACTTCATATTTGATGAGGCTTTTTGTAGAAAAGCCATATAAAACAGGGCTAGACATTTGCACTACAGTATTTAGCTATGATTGTTAGCTTCAAAGGTAAAATATTTTAAACTCTGCCTGGAATTTTTCTAATGCTTGTCATTTTATATTCTTGCTCTTTCCATCCCAAAATGTTTATCATAGGATGGCATTCCACAGTGTTTCTAAGTGGCAAAAATAGTATTTAGACCAGTACAAATGATCTGGCAATCTTAAAAGTCATGAAAATGAGTGAGAAGGAATAGTAGCAGAATTTCAAACTTCTGACTTCATGCTCAAGTTCCTTCTATAACCCATTATTTTTGGGAATAAAATATGTGAAATTAGCCTTATGATGTAAATAGGAGGATGCCTGTAAAAAATTTTAGAGTCAAAGTATTCCAAATACCACCAACTCTTCAAAGGATCTCAAATACAAAAAACGTAAGCAGACTTTGTCTAATTAAAAAATAAACTAAAGCTATATCCTTACATGATGGCCATTGCCATATAGCGTCTCAGCATATTTCTCACATCTTTTAATTGGACAAAAGCTCATTATGGTAGCTGGTTTTTACAATTTTAACCTTTATAATGTTGGAAGATTCACTATAAACTGGTTACAGGATTAGCAAATGGCTTTGGCTTCAGTTAACCCTTTATCAACAAAACAGTTTATTACTGTTTATAATCTCAATGAATGAGTTTGAATCCTAAAGAACAAGGATTCAAAGACAAGAATAAGGCACTTACAAGGAATCCAGTTAAATTCCATTTTTAGCAAAGTAGCTAGCACCTACTCTTCTGCCCCGACCATTCTCTCAAACCCAGTAGAGTCTAAGTTCTTTAAGACAGAGATTATGTTATTACTATTATTTTTATAGAGTTGTAGCATATAGTAAAGTACACAAATTCTAAGTGTATGATTCAATTAATTTTTACATACACACAACACACACACACGTAACCACCATCCAGATCAAGAAATGGAACATTTCTAACACCCCACAAGGTCCTCTCAGAGATTACCACTATTCTCACTTCTGTCACCATGGCTTAGTTTTGCCTGTCCTTGAACTTCATACAAATTGAATCATAAAGCATGAAGTCTTTTGTGCATGGCTTTTTAAAATTTACTGTAATGCCTATGAGAGTCATCCATGCTGCTGTATGGGCAGTGAGTCATCCTTTTCATTGATGTGCAGCATGCCATTATATGAGTGGAATATATATCTATTTGGAGTACTACTGGCAGACATCTGGTTGTTCCCAATTTCTAGCTATTACAAATAAAACTGTTATAAAAATTCTTTAAAAATTTTTTTTT
>JAQZBX010064010.1:0-16582 GCA_029593785.1 Cabassous unicinctus
AGAAAAATGGATAAATTGTGGTATATTTATATAATATTTAATGAATATTTAATAAATTTAATAAATGAATTACTGCTACACACAACAGCCTGGTTGAATGTCACAAATATAATATCAACTGAAAGAATCCAGACACAAAAACATAATCGACTGTATGATTCTATTTTTACAGCATTGGAACTCTTGATAATGGTTACATTTCAGAAGGGAGTAATGTTGGAGGGAAGTATGAGGGGGTTTCTGGGGTGCTGGTAATACTGTTTCTTGATCTCTTGCAGTAATTGCATGATTGTGTTGGCTTTGGACAAGTCATCAATTATATCTGTTGTATAGTATACAATATAAATATAAGAAGTATATATAAGTATTTTAAACGTATGTTTTACTTGAATTAAAACTTTAAACACAAGAAGTGCATGAGGCAGCTAATACTATGCTTAGTGGAAAATTTAGTTTTAAATCCATACATTAGAAATGACAAAAGACTGAAAAGCAACGAGCTAAACAAGAAGCTAGAAAACACAGAGCAAGTGAACACAAAGAATATATGAGGAAGGAAAGAGTAGTTAATAGAAATTAATAAAATAGAAAGCAAATACACAAGAAAGAGAATCCAAAAAGCCAGAAGTTAGATCTCGAAAAGACTAATATAATTAATAAACTACTTCCTGAGAGCTTGATCAAGTCTGATTTTAAAAAAATGAGAAAAGGGTGACAATAACTACTATCAGGATTGAAAAGGGGGAACATTATAGATTCTGCAGATGTTGAAAAAAGATCACAAGAGGACATTATAAACAATTTCATGCCAAAATACTTAAGTTTAGATGAACTGAACATATTTCTGGAAAAATACAATTTATAAAAACTAACCAAGAAAATGTTAAAATATGAAAAATTTCTCTTACTAATGAATAAATTTTATTTCATGATTTAAAACTTTCCCATACAGAAAAGGCATGGAGAGCATCACTGATAAATTCTACCGCTTATTTAAGAAAGAGATATCACTTGTCTTAACAAACACTTCCCAAAAATAGAAAATAGGAGAGAGAAAAAAAATTTCTAACTTGTTTAATGGGGCTAG
This sequence comes from Cabassous unicinctus, assembly GCA_029593785.1. Taxonomy (NCBI): domain Eukaryota; kingdom Metazoa; phylum Chordata; class Mammalia; order Cingulata; family Chlamyphoridae; genus Cabassous; species Cabassous unicinctus. Next base: position 1,088 of record JAQZBX010064010.1, read on the forward strand.
CATAACCTTGATACCAAACCCTGATAAGAAGGCCAATTTTAACAGATGAACATAGATGCAAAAACTCAAAACTGCTTTAATTGGCTGTTTTATTTTGTATGAACTTCATTTTAAGTCTAAGCAAAACAGCCATAGACATTGCTTAAAGATTCTAAGTAATAACTGTAATGCACCTAAGTTTAGAGAGTACATTTTTTAGTTCCGCTAAGAAAATGGTATATGTAGATAGTAACCAGATGGCTCTAGGAGCAGCCAAGAATTTGAGATAGGCTAGAAGGAAGGTTTTTCTCTTTCTCTGCAGCACAGGAGAATATGTGATTGCATATTCATTCATGATTCCAAGATAAGTTTCAGATGAATATATAATGACCTTCTTTGTTTATAAATATAGTTTGAGAAGTTTGAGAAGGAAATTATCATCCTAATTCTTTTTTTTTTTTTTTCAGAAATTCAGTATAAAAGATACATGTAATTTATTTATGCTCTGTACCATCCTCTTATCCTTTCGATTAAAATTGGGAACAAAAGGAGTAACCATCTTTGTCATTTAGCTTTGGTTTTTAAGAGTAACTCTTGCCAACATATTCCTTATTTCCTACAGTACTTTAGTCAGAATTCTAGACTGTGATCCATATTCATCTGATCCTCTGCCAAATATTAATATTTATGATATTCATATTATATGCATTTGAGCAATATAAAAAACCTTTTAGCAATTTACTCCACCTTCATCCCACCCCAGCTAAGTGTATTTAGTTTCTGGAATACTTTCTCCACTCTTAACTGCAAATGTTGAAGGCAGCAAAAATCAATAGGTCGTTAACATTATCAGACATGTTGTCAATACCTTCCCACTAATACATTTCTCAGGCATTGCTTTTCCCTTCTGTCCACTCAAGTTATGATACTATTTTTCTTTCCTTTTTACTGGCGTGAGGTTCTCTATTATGCAACAAATAGCTAGATTTGTTTCATCTGAATATATTTCATATACCATGCAAGCTTCCTTAGTTACAACACTCTAAAGTTTTTAAAAATGTGTTTATCAGCTTCAAAATCAAAATAGATATAAGGAAATATCTAACCTATGGAAAGTCTACTTATGGAATGTATGTTAACAAATATTAAAAAACAAAAAAAACACCTAGAATTTAAAAAACATTCTGCCAGGGAAGCAGATGTGGCTCAAGCAATTGAGCTCCTGCCTACCACATGGGAAGTCCGTGGTTCAGTTCCCTGCGCCTCCTAAAGAAGACAGCCAGCTGGCACTATGGGCAGGCATGGCAAGCTGACACAACAAGATGATTCAACAAGAGACACAAGAAGAAAAACATAATGAGAGACACAACAAAGCAGGGAGAAAAGGTTCCCAGTGCCTCCTAAAGAAGATGCGCAAGACAGCAAGTTAATGCAATGGGCAGGCATGGCAAGCTGATGCAACAAGATGATGCAACAAGAGACACAAGAAGAAAAAAGATAATGAGAGACACAACAAAGCAGGGAACGGATGTCGCTCAGAAGATTAGGCACCTCCCTCCCACATCAGAGGTTCCGGGTTCAGTTCCCGGTGTCTCCTAAAGAAAAAACAAAGATGAACAGACACAGTAAGTGCAAACAATGAAGGGGTGGGGAGAAATAAATAAAATAAATCTTTAAAAAAAAAAAAACATTGTCACTCTGTTAATAAATAACACTTCAAATGGGAAATAACTTATGTATCCGGGCAAAATAGAAACTGCTTGAATTCCACAAGAATGAAACACTAATATAACATTGGTATTTTCAAACTATAATTTCCATGTGGAAGATTTAATAAAGTCAGTTGTAAACTGAGTGTTCATATATTTTTTGTACATTAATATGCATTATCTCTTAAAAATTGCCAATGCAATCAATTTTAAATGGCAAGTAAAAATTTACCTCTCAGAAGTACCATATTAGATACCAATCTAAAAAAATTAAATTGACAAGAGATATATGCTGGGAAGCGGGTGTGGCTCAATGGATAGAGCTCCCGTTTACTATATGGGAGGCCCCGGGTTCGCTTCCCGGGGCCTCCTTGTGAGAGCAGGCCGGCCCGCGCCACACGGTGGGCTGATGCAGCAGGACCTCACAGCAAGGGGGAGATAAGCAGACGCGAAAGAAACACACAGCGAACGGACACAGTAAAAGACAAGCAGCAAGGGGGGCATAAATAAATAAATAAATAAATCTTAAAAAAAAAAAAAAAAAAAAAGAGATATATGCTGTCTCCTTGTTGTGCAAGCAATGAATCACTTTTGTTTGTATCTGTTAAATATTATCAATAGGAGTGATATGGATAAAAAACATGTTTTCCTGAATTTGTTAAGCTGACCAATTTTAGTACCATAAACTATATTAATACACACTTCAAACTAAAATAAGAGTGAAGAGCTTGGAAACTGAACAAAATATAAACACAAAGATATCAACACAATTTTATATGATTCAGCCACACAGTTATAATCATTGTAAAATTTCACACTTTTTAAAGGACTGTTTTATAAAATTCAAGCAATAAATATTTTATTTCTGAAATTCTGTAGTTGTCATAAAGGAATTCAGTGAACACTATGACAAGCATTCCTTCCTGAAGAACCAAGATTGGCTCAACATGCAATTGGATAAGAAGTAAATAATAAATGCCTTCTTGAATTACAAATATCCCAGGTTTATAAAGGCTATTTACCATACTTTCTTTAGATATAAGGAAATAACCAGCTCACAAAAATTAGTAGTAGACATTGGATTAGCTAAAAAGTGAAATGTCAACAATGATGGAAAAAAGACTGCTCAACTAGATGAACAGGATGATACAATATTCCTGCATATATGAACAATATATCTGTTTCCCTGTTTGTCACTCATATAAGTAAAACATTTGGTGGAAAGGGGTCATTTTCTCGTTCATAGCGATATATTTTTTCATCTAAATAGCTAATTTTCCTTCCAGCTTCCAAATCTATTGGTCTTCCTATCACTTATACTTCCTTTCTTGTCTAGTCAAAATGTAATTCTCAAACAATTCCTGACTCCCAAACTGCACAGCCTCAACTCTCTTTGCTACAGAAAGCAATGAAATAAAAGAAATTAATAGTAAATATTCTTGGTAGAAATAAGGGTTTTGATACCAGAAATATTAATATTATAGTGCACTAATTTTCTCCCTTAAAATTAACTAAGAACTACTAAATAGCATTCATTACAAAATTTCACAATGTAATGATGTGCGTCCCTATTAACTCTTTTGTCATCTATAGGAACTGGACTTATACTTAGCCCCAGAATACAACATTGAGGTTTTTCATGCTAACTTTAGGAGCAGATAATCCTTCTATTATGTTGTGTTTCATAAGTATATTTGAAAGTGACCTTTAAACTCTTCACCATATATACACATGTAAAGTAGAAGAGTAAATTAAAGTTTTCCCCTCTATGTTGACCACTGTTACCATCCAAGTCATACATGCACATATTCATTCCTTCATTCAACAAGCATTTACTAAGCATATCTTCTATGCTGGATTTTATAATACCATGTAAGAATATTATACCTACAAAATTATAATGGCGCTGTATCTACTTTATTTGCAAGTAACATTATTTGAGGGAAAATAACCTACAATCCACTTTTCCCCTTATTACTTGGAATAGTAAAACAGAATGCTTCAATTCTCTTCCCTAATTTCTGCATATCTCCTTGAGAAGATACAAAGCAATATTGTAGAATTATTAGAAAATGTTGTCCAGACTCTATTCTAAATTCTGTAATGCCAAGGGCCACTATAAATTGAAGTATTTGAATCATTTAACTTTTATGAGATGCATAACTCTCAAATATTTTATTTACATAGTTTCTCAGTATATTTGGCTTCTAAAACTCTAGGGAAATACAAGTTGAATGGACTTTGGATTGTAAATGCACCATCAAACATACAATTGTTCTGACATAGTAATTATTCATCTTTCTTTTTTGTGAAATATATCAATAAAAAATAAATAAAAATAGAAGATGGTGTTATCTTCTATCAATACATGTTCTAAGACATGCCTATAACTTCTATGTACATATAAAACACTGCTGTGAAGTTTTTAGCTATATATTTTGGAGTGTTGTTCTCAAAGAAGAGTACTTTGCCAAAATGACATTCATGAAAAAATAGATTAGAGAATCTGCCACATTTTAGTAAATGACAAGACCCAATTCAAATGCCATCTCTACTACAAAGACTTCTCTGAGATTCCCCCTCCCATCCAGATGTTCTCTCCCTTCTTAGAACATCCATTGCCATTTATTATTTATACATCTTTTGGAGTTATCATTTTTAAATCCTGTATTGGAATAGACTGAGTAAATGTCCCACCTTCCAAGATAGATTTTAAACTCAAATTATGCAAAGACATATTTTTTTATTCCCCACTATAGGTACAGAGTTGCCTTACACATATGTGCTGCTCAAGATATATTTGGGGGAAGCGGCTGTGGCTCAATTGGTTGGGCTCCCGTTTACCACATGGGAGGCCCCAGGTTCAATTCCTGCGGGCCTCCTGGTGAAGGCAAGCCAGCCCCTGTGGTTCGGTGAGTCGACGCAGCAAAATGACTCAACAAAGGGAGAAAAACGCAAAAGCAAATTGATGCAGCAAGTGGGGGATAAATAAATAAATAAATCTTAAAAAAAAAAAAAAAAGATGTATTTGGGAACACTGGGATATTTGCTTTGCCATAAGGGAATCCCTAAAAGGAATTATTTTTTAAAGTCCAAGGCCATTATCTGAACCAGAAACTTTAATACTTTATTATTAATTTTAGGTCTTTATGCACTGCTACTTTCATTGTTCTTTAGTAAGTTTGAGTTTTTTAGCCTTCCTTCTCCAAAAAGAATCACAAGTCCCTTAAGGTCAATGACAGTCTTCTATTACTTTTATACCCCACAATTCTTGGCACAGGGAGAAAAAAGCAGGAGTGTTCAATTCAATTAATTAAATGTTGCCAAGCGCTCATCTAAGAAACATTAAAAACAAAGCTAGGAGCCATTTCCTAGTCAAGAGTATCAAGTCTCATAAAATTTGCTTACCATGGCATTGATATTTTCAGTATCCCCTTTCCTACTCCGAATCTGAATACAGGATATTGGCAAATTCAGTCCTACCCCAGTAGCCAGATTTCTCGGGTCAGCAGCACTGTATTCCCCACGCAACAGCAAACTGTTATTATCAGCACCAAGTCCTAGAGAGGCCCTATAGAGATAGGTCTGAGATAGTCTCTCAACTGTAGTGACATCTATTATGGCTGATGTTACGCAAGGATTCGAAGCCATCCTGCTTCCATACCCCATCTCTTCTGGAGAGCAACAGCAGTTCTGAGAGCAACAATTTGAGCACTGGCTCACCTTGATGCACGTGAAGAAAAGTAAGCAGCTCAGAAATAAAAAGGAAACACAAGCTAGAGCAATTACTAAATACAAGTTCTGGGTGGAAAGCTGTCTTCCTGTTTCCCAAGCCTCTTCAAAGTCTGGAAGGACCTGAGGGGCAGAGTTGCTCCATAGCACATCCAGGGTGACGGAAGAGGAAAGCAGTGGGTCTCCGTGGTCCTGAACCACTATCACCACCCTCTGCTTAACTGCATCAGTGGGAAGCACTGTGCGAGCAGTACGGAGCTCTCCCGTATTGGCCAAAATTCTGAAAAGGCTATAATCAGAAGCCTGAGAGATGTGGTAGGAAAGCCAGACATTGGCCCCACTGTCTGCATCCTCTGCTACCACTTTTGTGACCAAGTGTCCAGTTCTAGCAGAGCAGGACAAAATTTCCACTGGGACAGAGCCATTCCTGGGCAAGGGAAACAAGACGACTGGTGCATTGTCGTTGCTATCTACCACAAACAAGTTCACAGTCACTGTTGCACTTCTGGGGGGGATGCCACCATCCCAGGCTTCTACTTGGAAGCGAAACCCCCTGAACCGCTCAAAGTCAAAGGAAGTTTTGGCAGTTATCACACCACTGGATGATTCCACTGTCACCAAGCTAGAGGCTGGTGGCTCTTCAGAGCTAATATCCAACAGCTCATAGAAGACAAGGCCATTCTCCCCCAGGTCCGAATCCTGGGCAAACACGCGGCCCAGAGAGGTCCCAGGACCATTGTTTTCAGCTACAAAGAGTTTCTGTTGCTCCTGAGGAAAGCTTGGTGTATTGTCGTTCACATCAGCAACTGACATGGTCAGTGTCTTCCGGGTGCTAAGTGGGGGAGAGCCACCATCTGAGGCCATGATCAGAACCTCGTATTCGCTGATCTGCTCCCGGTCCAGGGGCCCATTAGTCAGCAGGCTGTAGTAGTTGTCAAAAGAAGCCTTTAGCTGAAAAGGGCCTCCGCTGGACATACTACAAATGATCCTGCCATTGGGACCGAAGTCCTCATCCCTTACACTGAGGAGAACAATCACTGTGCCAGGAGCAGTATCCTCGGGAACTGGATTGTATAGACTTAAGAGGTTCACCTCGGGGGCATGATCGTTCACATCGGTCACTTCCACCAACAGTTTAGCGGTGCTAGCTAGACTGAAGACGCCTTGGTCCCTCGCCTCGATGTATGCCTCCAACAGCGTTTCAGGCGGACCCAGTGAAGCAGCTACCCGCACCTCTCCACTTCGAGGGTGCACGTGAAAGCGGTGTCGCAACTCTGGTCGCGTGCTATTGCTTAAGGAGTACTGGATTTTCCCATTAGAATCTTCATCGGGGTCGGAGGCCTGAACTCGGAACAACACAGTCCCGCTGGGTGTAGTCTCTACGACCTTCGTGCGGTAGACAGAGCGCTCAAATACAGGCGCGTTGTCGTTTGTATCCACCACGATGATGGTGACTTGAGCGTCTCCGGAGCGCGCGGGCTGTCCCCGGTCCCGAGCAGTGAGCACCAGCCGGTAGGTGGCAAACTGCTCGCGATCCAGCGCTTTCTCCAACACCAACTCTGGGTATTCGCTGCCGTCAACCCGCGACCCCATGTCCAGGCGAAAGTGCTGGCTGGGGCTCAAGCTGTAGCTTAGCACCCCGTTGCTTCCCTCATCTACATCTTGGGCACTGGGGAGAGTAAACCGGGCTCCCGACGTCAGGAACTCCGGGATGCGCAGTTGCACGTTGCCGGCGGGAAAGAGAGGTGAGTTGTCATTGGTGTCCAGGACGTGAACGCGCATTTTATGCAGCTCCAGCGGGTCCTCAAGCACCAACTCATAGGTCAAGGCGCAGGTGGCTCTGGCTCCGCACAGCCGCTCGCGATCCACCGGCTCTCGAACCACTAAGCTACCGCTGGCGGGGTCCATCCCGAAGTAGGACTCGCCATGGCTGGAAAGGAAGCGAAAGTTCCGCAAAGACAGGGCGGCCGCCGGCAGCCTCAAGTCCTCGGCGACATTGCCTATGGCTACTCCCCGCTCCGTCTCCTCCAACACCGAGTATTCGAGCTGTCCCGCGGCGGCGCCTCACGAGAGCCACAAATACAGAGCCGCCACGCCCCCGCCCAACATCCTCCCTCTCGGCGTCCACGCTCCACCAGCGGTGGTGACCCAGGAACATACTCCAGACTCCCGGACAGCCCAAGCCGCGGTGAACAGCAGCCTCCGCCCGGCCGCCACGGCCGGCAGAGCTGCAGAGACCGCCGACAGTCCGGGACTGGCCGGGTGCGAGCCAGGCTCGCTGCACTGGACGCTGGGCAGCCGTCTGGGAAAGCGGAGCCGGCGGGCTGCGGAGGCGCGCAGCGCCGCCTAGGGGTGCAGGGGCGAGGTAAGCTGCCCGGGAGCCGGCAGCGCCGTCTCCTCTCGCCAGGCACTGGGATCTCCCCCTAAGCCCAGGCAGCCGTGCGGGGCAAGAAGACGCTCCAAGAAAATAACACATCTCTCCTTAAACAGCATTTCCTGGGAAATGACAAGCCCTGCGACCACCCGTTCTCAACCTCCACAACCGCCGCCTGATGCCTGCCTGTACCCGGGGCTGAGCCCCGCTGGACGCCTCCGGCCAACTAGAGGAGAGCGTCGGACTCCGGCGCTCGGACCCATCAGCCTCCTACCTTGCGAGCGGAAAAGGGCTGAACTCGGAGAAGAACAGACAGGGCGGGGAACGCAGGGGGGCGGAACCGGGAACGCGAACCACCACGCCTCTGAGGCTTAAGGAAACAGGAGCTCCCAAACCAAGTGCAGTGGGCATTCGGCGCTGGATTGCCAACCTCTCTCCGCTGCGGGTTGACGTCTCCCATGCACCCTTATATCCCAGGAGCCACCAGGAATTAAATAGAGGCGACCAGAAAAGGGCAAATTGGGAAATAGTATCCGCCTCAAGCGTCCTCCGGAGCCTCGCTTTTCGAGGCACCTGAGCCGGAGGGCGCAAGGTTTGCGGTTATATGTGCAGCTTTTTCCCTTCCTCAGGAAGCCCTGTTGGAAGGGGAGCTTTGCAAGCGGCCTTTGACGCTCCGGCCGAGAGAAGGAGGTCATGAACCAGTCAGTATTAAGAACTAGAAACTCAGAAATAGTTGGCAACTCATCCCCAGAAAGGATAGGCGATGAAGTGGAGAGAAAGAACTGAGACACTCTCCAAAGTGTGACCAGGAAACTAGAGCTATATTCATTTTCCATAACTATTTAGACAACAGCAATGAGGCAGGGAAAGAACAACCTAGAGGCCCACATTTTCTCAACTTGGCTTTTATGCTAGCCTTCTGCATTGAAGTCGGGATCTATGAGAAACATCTCTGAGATACGACTAGCTCCAAATTCCGCCTAGCACCCTACAAGCAGTGGCCTTCCCTTAGAGGGAGGAGAGCTAGAGAAGGAGGAGAAGAAGAAGAAAGAATGATTGAATTACTATTATACGCTAAATTTCACTCAAGACCTTTTAATATAGTTGCAGTGTCCAAAGCCCCAAGGCCCAAAATTTGAAAGGCAAGAGCTGAATACAGATCAAGAATTGACGCTTCCAGGGCATTATATTTAATGGTCAGAAAACTGCCTAAAAACGTTGATCATTCTGGAAGCTGGGTGATGGTTATATGGAAGCTAATCACCGATTCTCTCCACTTTTGTGTATGTTTAAATGTCTCTCTCTCTCTCTCTTTTTTTTTTTTTTTAGGAGGTACGGGGGGATTGAAGCTAGGACCTCGTAAATGGGAAGCAGGCACTCAACCACTTGAGCTATATTAGCTCCCCTGTTTAAATGTTTCTTTAATTAATTTTTTTTAATTGCTGATTAAAATAGGGGGAAAGGGAAACTCCAGCATCCCTTCTTAAGACTAAAAGTGGGATTAGTAGCATCATTGTGCCACTGAGACCAAATCATCCTCCTGAACATTAAAAGCCATCCCTTATCTTTTCCCAGAGAAATAAAAAGGGCAAGGTGCAACATTATAAGTCAATGTAAGTAGTAAGTGTTCCTGAATAGTTTGCCTTTCTGAATTAAGGAACCAAAAGATCATTGACATTAAATCTCAGATAAAATTAAATAAGGAACATGTCAGCCCATTAAAAGTGTTATGTAGAATCAAAAACAAGTATAGCCATCACTGGGAATCCTTCTTAGGATGTGAAATAGCCCATAAAAAAATTAAACTACTTCTTCACCTAATTTCAGAACGAAAAATAAAGCAGTTACTTAAGTGCCAGAGATTAGGATTTGCATTTCCTCATTTTAATTTAAGCTGCTTACCAAGCTAACTGCTTTGGGGTGAAAGGTTATTTTTTCCACTTTTCCATTATCAGCAGATGAAATATTCCTGGAGAAATGTAAACTTTTGGAAAGCAGCTACCCCTTATTTTCAGAACTGCCATCAAACCTCCAATTATACAGGGTTTAGGGATTCTGAGGACTGCAAGTGGATTAGGGAATGGAGAGAAGGAAAAAATCTTACAGAGAATCAGCATGGAAAATTTTGACAAAAATTCCTCTTCTTTTACACATTTCTCAGACTTTTGGCTTCTCTTTTTTCCCATTTTTCTATTCAAACTGCCTCTTCATTCTAGACATTATATATCTAATAATACAGTCTAAAATAGTATTTGGTTCTTTAACAGCCACATCAAACACTTTTTTCATGATAGGTTGATAACTAAAATTTATGTCTTTTTTGCTAGATGCTATTAATATACATATCGAAAAGTCTTAAACTTATAATTACTTTTTTACAACTCAAACTTGCTGAGTGTAATTGTGTTAAGAAATAGTCTGTATATGAAAATTCCCCATATTTTTAATGTAACATTTATGTACTCTAAAGCTTCTTCAAAAATAAAAAAAATTATGGAAAAAAAAAAATTTTACTAGTGAAAAAAAAAAAAAAAGAAATAGTCTGTATAGTTCAATCACTTAATATATTTGCCTACATTTCAAGTTTCATATGCCGATGTATTTGGTAAGCATACCCACTATATCTTCCTGTGAGCTGCAGATGAAATTTTTCATTAAAATACCTGAAAAGGAAGGCCTACAACTACTACCAACCACCCTACTGGACATCAATTAATTAGACAGTGTCTAAACTTATATCAAATCTGACAAAGATACAACCAATATTCCCCCCTAAAAAAAACTATACACCAATCTAAAACTATATTATAGTTGCAAAAATGCTAAACCAGATATCATGATAGATGCCTAAATGGAATTTGAGAAAAAATTTGACAACTATCACAAAACTATAGCCACCTTAATTAAAACAGTGAAACACCATAATTATTCCCATAAAAAATTAGGAGTTTAACAGGGCACTTCCTATTATGGCTATTATTCAATATTGACCTGGATGTTCTATATAACACAAGAGGAAGAAATATGTGTGTGTACATATGTGCACATATACACACATATATATGCTAGAAAGGAGGATAAAATATATTGTTAGATGATAAAATTTATAGGTAATATAATTTTCTACCTGTAAAACCCCAGATAATCTAAAGGGAAAAAAGCGATTAAAACTATAGAGTTCAGTGAGATGATTAGTTAAAATATAAATATAAAGAAATCATAACTAGACAAAAAGTATAATTTCTAGCAATGATGGCTAAATGAAAATGGGACATTTTTTATGTATCTTCTCCATGAAAGCCAACAAAACAACAGAGCAGCAGACAAAAAATAAAGTCATTTTTTATAAAACTATATAAAACATTTAAACTTGAACAATAACATAGATGAAGAGAACTTACCAAGTATCATTAAAATTGAACTAAATTGCAAGAGAAGGATAAGAGAAAATACCTGCCATGGGAGATCTTGGGAAGAACTGGTAGATTAAAGTTTTCTATAGTAGTGGTACACAATGAGATGCAAAACCAGACTCTGCTTGGAACAAAAAGATCTAGGAACACAGGCTGAAAGTCAGATTCTCCAATAATCCTATTTCTTAGCACAAAATAGGAGAGAAGGTGGGAATGAGTGTGATAAAATGTAGATTCTCTATTACAGTAGCTCATGAATGAACTTAAGGATGTGGCAAGGTGAAGAGACAACTCTGGATGACAAGCTGCCCTGCAGCTACAGTTCTCATCAGTTAAAGATATGTAAATGCTAGGGAACAAACAAACCACTCTATATCAAACACTAAATAAGGAAACGTTTATGCTAGCCTGAGCACTAATGGCTCATCTATTCACAATGTCCTGCAAATGGCTGGTCTTAGAGGAACTCCTTTCAAAACAGAGCCAATTTAGGGTTTACACAAAATATTGGCAAGAAAGGAGGAAAAAATTAATTTGACAAATTACAGATGAGAATACATACTGTAGTACTAGAAAAACCCAGTACAGCTTAAATATTAAGGCATTGTACTGTACCTTATGTTAGAAAAATTCAATCTAGCTCTTCCTCACATGTCAACAGGCATGGAGAGCTACAGATTTAACCTTGACTAGATTTAGCTCCACCAAAAATGTATAACTATCCACTCCTCATTCATTATCTTCACTCACATCAGTTATCTGTACCTTCACATACTTACCACCCTCCCATCCTAATCACCCCAAGATTGCCTGGCCCCAGGTACTATGCTTGCCTTAAGATTAATTGATGAAGCAAAAAATTAATTTTTCTGGACCCTTTTTAGAAATGTCACCCTGATGATTAACTTTCTTTGTTTCAACCAGTGTGAAAGCTGTGAGAAGATCCCTTAAAAGGGAGGCTGATTTGAGATTGTGCATCTCCTGCCACCGAATAAAGCCATTTTTCCTTCCTGCCCTAGTTGAGTGTGTCTGTCTATTCTGCTGCACTGAGGCAATGCATCCAGCTGAGGACCACGCCAGCCTCTCTTCAATACTTGAAGATTTTTATACTGAGCTGATAAATGTTTGACTAGAGATCTCTAGTCAAAAAATTGACAAAACAAATTTAAATGGTCTCAGAGAATCAAGAACTCTAAACAAAGTTACAAAGTTTCAAGGAGAAAATGAAAAGGCCACAGAAGACCATGAAAAATGAGCTGCCACTGTTCATTTTAAAATGGAAAAGAAATATAAAATCATCACAGAAATTAAGGCCACGTTGGAAGCAGTAAAAAGGTAAAAAGACTCTGCTTGGCAAACAGTCAAAAACAAGAAGAAACCCTTGAGAAGGTTGGGGGAGAAATGAGTGGGAAAAAACCCACAAGGGATTTGAAAGAATTAGAGGGGAAATTATAGCTTTGGAACACAGAAAAAGTAGATCCAACATACTCTTAACTGACGTCCTCAAAGAGCCCAAACACATGGAAAAGAAAAATATACCCAAAGACTTCATTCAAGAAAAATTTTAGAGGTGAAAATAAACTTCAAATTTCCACCAAGGACAGTCTGATTTTCAGAAATAAGGGGATGTATCATCATCAAGAAATTTTAAAAAAAATCATTGAAAGGGTATATACTCAGACTTCTGGTTTCAGCTCCAACATGTGAAGCGCTTGGAAGAAATCACTCCATTCCTTACAACAAGAAAAACCTGGACAAACTGAAAATCAATGACTTCTTGGACCTATCAGAGAACTGAGTTTTCAGGGAAAACTCCCACCCTGAAATCTGGAGAGCCAGGCAAATCAGAGAGTCACAGCCAAGATCTGTTTGTCTGAAAAAGATGCTGGAACCAGAAACTGTTAGGAACACTTAAATGGTAATTTTGATGAATTGCTGGAGGCTGAGTATGGACTAGCTTGAGACTGAGAAACTCCTGGGGATTAATCTTAGAGGGCTCCTCACACTTTGTGGGCTTAACCTTCAGGAACCCCACCCAGATTCTTAGGGTGGACATCTAAGAAAGATCCCCTTGTAGCTTTGGCGAGGGGAAGAGTAATTCTTGCAAAATATGCTGAGTCTTCTCCAAAACAAAGGTCTCCTTTTAAGGAAGATAGACTTTACCAGAGCCTTGTCCCAGACCCATGGGAGAAGGGCATTTCTCTCTCTAGCCTTTCTATCTCATGAAAGAAGGGGAGAGATACATAAGAAGAAACACTTGTGAAGGTTACAGAGCAGAGACACAGGTCCACTGAAAGACTGAGATTAATTGGAAGATTGTAGAATGCCTCCTCTTACCCATATCTTAACACCACATCAATAAGTCTCCAGTTTAATAATAGTGGATTACAGCTGAAAGATCTGCAAGACAAGCCTCTCTCTGAGGTATAGGTAACGAAGCCCCAAGGCAACAGGTGAGACTTAAACAAGGACACTATAAGAATATGAAGCTTCTGGCACCTATAGCTACAGCAAACATTAAACAAAGCCCAACTTCTAGCCAGATTAATGTAAATCCTCTTACTATACGCCTATTACTTTAGTTCTTATTAGCCCAGACAACATGCCTAGCTTTTAACAAAATATTAGAAGACATGCACAAAGTCAAGAAAAAACAGTCTGAAAAGACTAACAAGCATCAAAACCAGACTCAGATATGAATTCCAATGATGATGAAATTATCAGACAAGGAATATATAATATAATAACTGTGATTAATATGATAAGAGGTATAATGGGTACGAATATTCTCGCTGTCCTGATTTTGTGATAATCAGGGTAGGTTAAACATTTGCTATATTAGAAACCATGCATGTGTACCCAGACATATTTTTTCTCCCTAGGTCTGGTTTTTAGAACGCTGGTGATAAACCAAGCCTGATTTATTATATGACCATCCTGTATGGGAAATGACTGTAACTCTAGGTATCTTTGGTCAACTTTAAGAGATATAGCAGGGGGGTGGATGTGGCTCAAATGATTGGGCATCCGTCTCCCATATGGAGGGACCTGGATTCGATCCCTGGGACCTCCTGGTAAAAAGAAAAATATAGACGGCACATGGGCCACCAGGCCCCATGCGTGGGTGTGCCTCCAGGCCCCACCAAGCCATGCAGCAAGATGATGACGTAGCAGAAGAATGACACAGGGGACAGCCGAGATGAGACATGCTGAAAGACCAGGAACTAAGGTGACGCAGGTGGTAGGATACCTCTCTCTCACATTGGAGGTTCCGAGAATCGAGTCCCAGTGAAAACAGGAGGAGAAGGATGAGAAGAGAGGGCAGGAAACAGGCACAGAGAATGGCCCAGCGAATGGAAACAAAAACAGCAAAAACAGGAAGAGGGGGGATAAAAATGGTTAAAAGTAAATAAATAAATAAATCTTTTTTAAAAAAAGATCTCTAATGGAAAAAAATAGACAACATTCAAGAACACGTGGGTAATGTAAGCAGAGGCAGGAAATAATAAAGAATCAAAAGGAAATGCTAGATATAAAATACTCTGTAATAGAAATGAAAAATGCCTTTAATGAATTCATCAATAGACGGGACATGTTTAAAGAAAGAATCAGCGAAAGAATCTTCCTGGAGAAGGTGACCAAACCGACAGGGGAACCATCTGGGGGAAAGGGGGATAAATAAAGTAAATAAATCTTAAAAAAAAAAAAATAGATTTACTCTGCTAAATTAAAAAAAAAAAAAAAATGTATCTGGAATACCAGGAGAAGAAAAAGAGAATATAGCAGTTCAACAACAAAAAGATAACCCAATTTTTAAATGGGCAAAACACTTGAATAGACATTTCTCCAAATAAAATATACAAATGGCCAATAAGCATGTAAAAAGATACTCAACACAGCCATTAGGGAAATGCGAATCAAAACAACATGAGAGGGAAGCGGGTGTGGCTCAGTGGATAGAGCCCCCCTTTACCAAATGGGAGGCCCAGGTTCGCGTCCCGAGGCCTCCTTGTGAGGGCACTCTGGCCTGAGCGGTGCGGTGGGCTGATGCAGCAACCTCACGGCAGGAAGCGGGTGTGGCGCAATGGATAGAGCACCTGTTTACCATATGAGAGGCCCCGGGTTCGCTTCCCAGCGCCTCCTTGTGAAGGCAGGCCGGCTCGCGCGGTGCTGTGGGCTGATGCGGCAAGACCTCACAGCAAGGGGGAGATAAGCAGACACAGAGAAGACATGCAGCGAATGGACACAGCAGCACAAGCAGCAAGGGGGGGATAAATAAAATAAAATA
>JAQZBX010064011.1:0-16582 GCA_029593785.1 Cabassous unicinctus
AAAAAAAAAAAAGCACATAGCATAGGAAATATAAAAATGGTATTTTCCTTTAGGGGGCCTTAATTCTAGAAAATAAACTCAGTCATGATTGGGAAACATCCTGCTTTTTCTTGGGTCTCGCCAGGGAGTAGGAGAGGTTCCTAACTTGATACTATCCTCCCAGAGCCCAGGGAAGGTCCTTTACTATCAGGGACCACTTGACATAACCCTTGGTTTTATGGGACATGGGGTGCACGTATTATCATCAAATTGTGTGCCACTGTTTAGGCAACAGTCTGGTGATCAAAGAAAGACCAGGTGACCCCAGGCCTCAGGAAGGAGATTGTCCCAGGCACTCTCTCCCCAAACCCTCCCCTGTTCCTCCTGCTGACCCCTCGACCTCTCCTCTGCCATGCAGTTTTCAAGGCTGAACTCAAATCCATTCCTTAGAACTTTGCTGCCCCCTCCACCATTCAGTGAGCATCTCTTATCCAAACTCTCATAAGCTAAGTCTGTTCTACATAGTTTAATGCTTATAAGTTAACATTTTATTGTTAATACAGGAAAAGGATTCAGAACAATGCCTGAATCATTACTCAGTAAAATCTGTTTCGCCTGTTTTGCCTCATTTACTCTCACAATACAATATTTCTCCTATTTTACAAAATAAGGAAATTGAGGCACAAGGAGGCTAAGTGAAGTCACATATATGAACCCAGACAGCCAGGCTCTGGAGCTGGACTTCAAAACTACCTGCAGCATACAGCTGCTTGCTACGCCTTTATAGTCTTTGCTCTCCCCCCACCTATGTTAGCCTCGTCTGCTCAAGGAGACTATAAACTCTTGACAGCAGGGACCATATCTCATACTGGTTTATGTGAGTACCCCCCAGCCCCCCAGCCTTCAAAAATGATCTGAGGGCTTTCTCGTTCCCTGGGTGGAGCCAGGAGCAGGGCACCTGATGGGGTGATTGCTGTGACTGGTTGAAGGCTGTGAATTCAGAGTTTTCAGACTGTGGACTCCTGCACCTGCACCAGCTCCAGGTCTGGCCGCAGGGTCAAGTGCCGTCCTTACTTAATGTCGCGTTGCATGCTATTTTGATGGTGCCGTGTCTCACTGTTACAATGAAGAATCTCCAGTTTATGAGTTTTGGAAATTGGGGTAAATTAGAGGAAGGGGCAGGTAGGCAAAGTAAGGAAAGGAGATTTGAAAGAAATAAGAAAAAGTAAAATCACAATGACCAGTTGGCAAATGATTCCAAGCTGTAAAAGCAGCAGCTTCTCTTCTTCTCTGCCTTTGCCAGGGAAAAATTTTATGGTTGAACATGAGCAAGCCAGAACAAGTTGGTTCTGGCAGAGGAGCCCTAGGCAAATGCCAAAGTCCATCCTCTATTGTCTCTTTGTCACACCCAGTACCCGCTGGCCCCCGGGTCCCAGCTGGACCTGCGTTCCTGAGCAGCACCTGGTGCTCTCCAATGTCCAGAGTCCCTTTGCTGATTAAAATATGCTGCCCTTTGCCCTTTGTCCTTTGTCCTCTTTCCTTAAGGCTGGTGATAACTACTGATCTGATAAAGTCAGGGTTATGGTAATCTCTCCCAAGAAACATATTTGCCTTTTAAAAGGGACCTTCAGGAAATAATTCCTTAACTGTTCAGAAAGGAGAGAAGGCAAAGGAGAGGAAGAATGAAAGACAACCTACGTGTCCGGCAGAGCATGGAAAGGACTTAGGAGTCTGGGTTAATTCTGGGTTCAAATCTTGACTCATCCCCTTCTTAGCCTGACGGCCTGGGTAACTTTTCTAAGCCTTGTCTATGAAATGGTTCAGTGGCTGGCACAATAAATATTGGTCCAGAGGATATTTGTTGAATGGTTACTATCTCCCTCAAGGAATGCAGATGTGCATATTATGCACCCAGGCCAGTTATAGCCCCTCAGTAAATATTCCTTTAAAGTCTCCTCCTCCCATGTGACCTATGTCACCAACCTTACTCATATGCCCATCTGTAGTTGTCAAATTAAGACCTAATTATGCTTGCATCTTGTTTAATTTTAAAATGTTCTCAGCTTAGGGTTTGTTTGTTTGTTTGTTTTAAGTGCTTTTTATTGCAAAATGTAGCTTATATACAAAAAAGCACACAAAACATTTATGTACACTATAACAAATAGTTATAAAGCTGCCACTCAGGTTACCACCTGGTCTGGAAGGGCAGACACTGCTTAAAAGTGGTATATGTATGATATCGATTTTGACCCCAGGGCACATTTAGATATTTTTGGTTGTCACAACTGGGGAGGTGTTACTGACGTCTCCTGGGTAGAGGCCAGGGACGCTACTAAGCATCCTCCAGTGCCCAAGGTGACCTCCTCAAACCGAGAACGACCAGCCCCAGAATGTCAGCTAGTGCCGAGGTCAAGAAACCCCGATGAAGTACAATCTCATCAGCACGAAACTCCTGATATTTAGAAACACAAAACTTCAGCCGCAGGTGAACTTTAAAGATTTGGATGCTCAAGAAATCTATTAATTTCACAACTTAGTACCAATTTATGTAACATATTATTCGTAATACTATCCCATGCAACTAATCGTTCTGGGGGTGGGGGATGGGGAGGACCAGGCAAAATTTCAGATGAAGGATCTGAAGTTAATCATGAAAGATCTGAAGTTAATAGACCTTGCTAATAGCACCAATCAGTCTGTTTTCTTTCATGGCTGCCAAGTGCTTTTAATCTCCTCTGTCAATTTGCACCAATCTTGGGAATGGAATCAAATACTGTACAAGTTAGTGGAAGCCAGACGCGTTCTATTTTATTATTAATTAAATTGTGAAATAAATGAAATCCTGCAGTCTTTCCAACAACTTGTTCCAGCCCTTTTGCGCTTGTAACCCTTTGTCGTTAATTTATTGCAGGATTTAGTCATTCGAATTGTTTTTATTCTTGGCAACTTGACGGCAAAAGATAACCAAGCTCGCGAACAGTTTTCCCAGGAGAAAGGGAGCATCCAGACTCTGTTGTCCTTATTCCGTGTGTTCTACGAACGCGATCTGAATTCAGAGACATGCGTGGGTGAAGGAGACGCGCGCCCCAGGCGGCAGAGGCCGCCGACCGCGGCGGAGGACGTGCTCATCAAGCTGACCCGCGTGCTGGCCAACGTAGCCATGCACCCCGCCGTGGGCCCTGCCCTGGCCGCCCACCCGCACGTGGCGGGCCTGCTGCTCACCACGCTGGGTAAGGCCGCGCCGGGGCCGCGCGGCGCCCGGGCCGGGAGCCTGTGGCCTGGGTTCGGTGAGATTTGTCTTAGCACAGTCGGCTCACTGTAAAGAGCCTTCATGGCTGAGGGAGGGGAAGATTCTCTTCTGTTCAGAGTTGCCTCAAAAGTGATACAGATTACCAAAAAAAGAGAGACACAAACAAAGAAAAAAGTCATGTAAATCATTAGTAAGACCCACTGAATCACATACTTTCTAAAAGGGATTTCGTGGTACGTGAATTATATCTCAAAAAAAAAATTTTTTTTTAAAGTAATACTAATCAGATTACCAAAGATTGACCAAGATAACCACAAAGAGTTTAAAACTCCAAGTTTGTCCAGGGTTAGACTCCGTGATTCAAGTGCATTTATCTTTTTCTTCATGTTTTCACACTCTGGGTAATTACAGCCTCGCCCCGCGGGCCGCTGCTTCTCTTTCCACCTTACAGGCCTTGTGGTTTCCCAGGAGCTCCTTTGCCTACGGGTATATGAGGGAAATTAACTGCAGTCCAGGGTATTCAGCTTAGCCACTGACTTGCCAGCCTCTGTGAATGATTTGGTTGCCGAGGAAGAAACTTTTAGTCCTGATGAAAATGGTGTTTTGTGAACTGTGAACTTTTTTTTGTTATTCAATTTAAGAGCCATTTACTGAGTCCTTACTGCACGACCAGCTCTATGCTGTGTTGCAAGTGATTTAAAGAACCTAGAGTGGGATCTGCTTCCAAGGAACTCAGCATTATAGGAGAGGAATGGCCTGAGCACAAATAAGGACCACACAGCTTATGGAAAGTGCAAGAACAAGGTGTTGCACACTGGGCAAGAGGGCTTAGGGGATGGCGCCATCCAGCCAGCTCTTGTGGGTGTGGGGGTGTGTAGTAAATGATGTCATACTTTATGACAGAGCTTTACAGTTTAAAAAAGCACCTTTGCCCCCATTACCTCACAACAGCCACCATTTTACAATTGAGGAAACAGGCTCAGTGAGATGCGGTGACCTTTACAGGTCACAAGTTAGTAAGTGACAGAGTGCCCGAGCCCCAAACACATGCAGCTCTGCTCTGCATGTTACCTGTTTCAGGAAAGAAATCTTGATTCTGATACCTGCCCCCGTGTGACATCTCAAAAAGGTACACTTTTAGTCTTCAACTCCCTAAACTCTCTCTTAACTGCTTATTAAATTGTTTAGGAGAATCTGCATCTAGTTGGGCTTTGGACAATTCAGACCCAACATGTTGAAAACATAACTGCTTTATAAACCTGCTCCTCCTGGCTTTGCAGTCAAACCTCAACATCCTCTCTTCCTGCCCTGCGCAGGTTTAACTCACCTGAGCATCATCCTTCATGCCTGTTGTCTCCTTCCACCCCTGCTGTCCCACTTCCCTAGTTCCCTCCATGCCTTGGCTTCCCCACTCCTGGATCTCTTTTTACAGGTTTCCCTCTCCGGCTCACCTTCCAAACCATGCCATTGCCCTCTGCCCTACTTAACACGTGGCTCTGAGTGTCTCCTCCCTGCTGGAAAGCCTTCCGGGACACCCCTGGGCCTATAGCATCGGGTCCAACTCCTTGACTCAAAGTCCACCTTCTCCACAAATAACTCTCATGAGAAGCAATCACCTCTCTTGTTTTTCTTCTTGTTGTTTTGATTATTATATTTCATGGTCACATAGCAACCTCATACTACAGGTCTTTGAAGGGCAGGAACTGTTTTTTATTCACCACTGTATCCCCTACACAGAGCCTAGCAGTGTCTGGAAATTTGGAAGACGTCTGCTGAGTCCGAATGGGGAAGGCACCATTTGTGATGGGTGGGGCTGGGACTGGGAATGAGGGGGAAGCCAGGCAGGGATGTCCCTCCAGGTTGAAGCAGGTGGTTGAGGGTGCTGAGAAGAGCTAGGAAGGCTGGTTGTGGCCTTTTGTAGAAGGCTTTGCGTTCCTCGTTGAGGCACGGGGTCGGTATTCTGTAGACAGTGGGAAGCAGAGCGCTTCTTGGAGGAGGGGAGAAGATGTATAGGGCCGCAGATCCCACCTTCCTGATTGGCAGAGCTTACTAGAATTGGGCCTCGACATTTTTGAAATTCAGGTTTGGTAACAACCCCAAACCTTGAAGCTTTTGGATTGTAGCATTATCCTGTCCTCCAATGCCCCTTCTCCTCCCAGAGAACCAAGCTTTCAGGGTGGAGCTTCCCCACCCAGGGCCAGGGAACCAGCGGCCTCAGCATCTTTCCAGGGCCTTACCCAGAACTGGCTCTGCAGGATGCCAAGTCCTGGAATCGGTCTTGCAACTGGTTCCCTGTCCCCAGGTGTTTCTCATGTTGAGACCTCAGGGAACGGGTCAGCCTCTCTGGCTAGTGAGAAACCTGACGTCTGAAACCCGTTGGATGAGTTCTCGTCTGTTGCAGACTGATCCCTTTACCTGCCCACACATAACTGGGAAGGGGCCGAGAGCCCTACCTGAGACACCTGGACTAGGGACACATGATTGTGAATGGCCAAGTTGAGGACAGAGTCGGGCATGATTCACTTTCCCCTAACAGTTAATATTCACATGTGAAGCTGACAAGTCCTTTGTCTTATATGCATTTTTTGAGCTTGAAAATTACATTTCTGTTTATGAACTAAAGGTGGAATCAGCAACTTGCTTTTGATTCCCAAGGAGGTGATGCTGTGGAGCAGGAGAAAGAGGTTGGGCAGTAGATATGGCCAAAGATGCAAGGGTTGCTCCTGGGCGCCTAGCTCAGTTGCCCGGCCAGAGTCCTTTGGGACCTGTCCCCTCCATGCTTCCATCACCAGGTTCTCCAGGAGGGCAGGTGTACTGCTTAAGTCATTTGGTAGATTCCCCCCCGAGGTCCTGGAGGCTACCAGAAGTCAGGAAGAGCTTATTTTTCTTCCTCCACTCTTCAGTGACCAATGCAGCCCTAATTCAGGGGTTCTCAAACATCCTTGCCCTTAAGAATCACCCAGGAGCTTGGTAAAAACACAGATTCTTGGCCCTACCTGCAGACACTGTGATTCACCAAGTTAGGCGTGGGCCCAGGAATCTGCATTTTCAGAAGCTCCCTGGTGGGTCCTGCTGCTGGTGGTCCAGTGCCTCCCTTAGAGAAGTGCTCCCATCGCTGCAGTGCTAGGACTCACCACCTGGGAGGCTGTGGTCACAGCTCGCTAGCCTGTCAGGCCGCAGGAAATTGTTTGGACTAGATTCTATTCTGTCTCCTAAAAGGTTTTATCTCATGAAAGAAGCTTACAGGAGGGTAAAGGTCACCTTGACAGGATCCTCCACCTCCACCTTCCTCCCTACACAGCTTAACTGCTGGGATGAATTTTCTGAACCCTACTGAGCCCTACTAAACTGGTCCCTCTGGATTTCCTACCTGGCTTATCTGCATCAATGTGAACTCTGATGCTCAGATTTCAAAGCTCCCACCTCCCTCTGACAGGACCAGTCACGTCCAGGCAACCTGAGGCCAGTGCTGAGTCTGTGACTCCGTCCATAGGAAAGGCCCGCTCGCTGGTCCAGGTATATTACCTGTGGGTCAAAGCACAGGTCCCCTTTTTATCCTCCAGGCTGTGCCTCTGCCCAATCTGCTGGCTCCTGCTGTCCTGCCCCCTCCCCAGCCAATTGGGAGAGGCATCTCTTGGGATTTTCTCCCTTCCACCTTCCCCAGCCATGTCCCCCTCACAGAGGAATTGCTTGTGCCCCAGGACTCACCTCTTGAAGCCAGACTTGTTGCAGAGAGTCTTTTTTAAAAGTCAAAAATGTTTCTAGTAAGAGCCAGCCCTATCCTCAAGCCCCCAGACTCAGTGACAGGCTCCATATTCCAGATTCTTCTACATCCATAAGTCAGTTACAGAGGGCTGTGTGGTTCTGTCATGCTCTTTGGGGAATGGGAGGGGAACAGATGTAGCTCAAGTGGTTGAGAGCCTGCTTCCCATGTATGAGGTCCCAGGTTCGATCCCTGGTACCTCCTAAAAACAAACAAGCAAACAAACAAAAAAACCAACTCTCATTGGGGACCGGATGTAGCTCAGTGGTTGAGTCCCTGCTTCCCATGTACAAGGTCCTGGGTTCAATCCCTGGTACCTCCTAAAAAAAAATGCTCAATGGGCATGCAGGGACGTCTGGGCTTCAGCAGGATGCTATGGAAAGAGCAGGATGATGGAGTCAGACAGGCCTGGATAAACATGCCTGCTCTGAACTGCTTAACTTTTCAACTCTCAACTTCTCTGAGCCTTGGTGTTCTCATCTGTAAAATGGGATGTTAGGATGCACCTGTAGGGAATTATTTATTTTTGTTATTTAGAGAATTAATTCTTGTGGGCGTAAATGCTTGTGAATGCATTTAAAGCCTTACTAATAATTCATGGTCATGGGTTAAATGCCTGCAAAGTGCTTAGTATTATGCATGATAGCTGCTCAGTGGCTGTAAAGCCCTGCCTCTTGCCCCAGGTGTCAGGAGCCGTTCCTGCTGCCTAAAGGCCCTACAGGAGTTAGTGACACGTAAAAGCTCCCATCATTTTGAGGACAAGCTAATGAATTCTCCTACCAAGGGAAGAGTAAAAGAAAACAACAAAAACAAAAACAGATCCCCAAACACTGCACAAGAACTGGTGTAACTTGCAGTTGGGAGGTGGGGGGAGTGGAGGGAACCAGGACTGCAGACTTCCTCCTTGCACAAGGGTTGGAAATTCATTCGAGCTCTTCCCCATGAGCTGTTACTCTGTTCAGTCAACAAACATTTATTTAGCACCTACTATGTGCCATGCACTCTTTTAAGCCATTTACAAACATTAATGCATTTAAACTTCACAACAATTCTATAATATAGTTGCAGTTGTCAGCCTTACTGTACAAGGAAGCTGAGGCTCCAGAGGTGAAATGTCTTGCACAAGGACCCACAGCCATAAGTTGAAGCACTGGCCAACTCAACAGGGACACTTCCTGGGGCCCTGTGTCCCTTGTCTCCCTCAAAAACAATTGTGAGTCACTCATAAGTCCCCTAGAATCCTGAGGCCACTAGGATATTTCCTTGCTGTAGAATCCATACCAAAGTCCAAGATAATTCAGTTCTTTTTTTCCCTTTCCATGGATTTAAATTAAAACAGAACAAGCCATTAGGATCCCATTTATTCCCCTTTTCTCCGAGTGCTTACTGAACGCCGACCATGTTCCAGGCCCTATGTGGCTGCTAGGGGTGGGGGACATAAGTGCTGTGGAGAAAATTAGAGCAGGGTAAGGGGAAAAGAGAACAACCGGAGCTAATACAGATTGGTTAAGGAAAAGTATCTTGATAAGGTGATGGCCAAGCAATGACTTGAGGCAGTGAGGGGTGAGCCATGTGGATATATGAAAGAAGAAAATTCTAGACAGAAGTAATAGCAGTGAAAAGGTTCTCAGGCAGGGTCATGCTTGACATGTTCAAAAAGGCAAAGAGACCAGTCTTTTTGGTGGTGGTGTTGAGTGCCGAGGACAGAGCAGCAAATGAGCTGGGAGAGGTAAGGCCTGGGGACAGTAGGGGAGCCAGAAGAGGGTTGTGAAGCCAGTGAACTTACCTGGCTTAATACTTTTTTTTTTTTTTTGGAGGTACCAGGGATTGAACCCGGGACCTTGTACATGAAAACAGGTGCTCAACCACTGAGCTACATCCGCTCCCCAATGAGTTTGTTCTTTTGTTGTTTGCTTGTTTGTAAGAGGTACTGGAGATTGAACCAGGACCTCGTACATGGAAAGCAGGCGCTCAACCACTTGAGCTACATCCACTCTCCCTGGCTTTTTAAGGATAGACGAAGGGAGAAAAAGGTGGAAGAAGAGAAGCCAGTTAGGAGGTAAGAGCTGGACTCAGGTGGTGGTGGTAGAGGAGGTGGTGAGAAGTGGTCTCATTCTGCATGTGTGGAAGGCAGAGTTTTGACCTCAGGATCATTCGCTGGGAGCTGGAGGTGTGGGGCACCGGGTCCAGTCTCCCAGGATGGAGCCCCTGGAGAGCCTGAGGTCAGGCAGATGGGATTAGAGATGGCTCAGCTCGCTTGTGTTTTGGCCCCTTCACTCCACTACAGACCTCCTGGAAAAGCTAAGCATGTTCTCCCCGCCCTGGGAGGAGCCAGCCCAGTGCATTTGGTGCTTTTTCCTGCCGGGACAGCCATGGAAACAAAGGTGGCCCTGCTCAGCCTTGCCTGGGAAAGTCGCCTGTGCCCGGACCTGCTGCTGCTGCTGCTGCTGCAGATGTGATGTCTTTGGTTCTACCTCTGCAGTGAGATTTGACCCCTTTATCTTCACTTTGTTTCAGAATACAAGTCAATCGACGATTGTGAGGAGCTGGTGATCAATGCTATAGCAGCAATCAACAACCTGTCTTACTACCAAGTGAAGAATTCCATGATTCAAGACAGAAAGCTATGTATAGCTGAATGTAAGGCTCAGAGTTGGGTTTGGATAAATGAATGCTTGTTTAAGATTTTTGTTTTATTAACTAACCAGAACTCTAGAGGCATTAGTCTTTTCTGACTTCCGGTACAAGCATTTTAGAGCTGGATTTGAGTCTAAGAAAAAAACCTGAATTCTCTGTATGGGGAAATATTAGTTTCTTTGTTTTCTTGCTGAAGTCCCTCCAATTTGAATCTTATTATCACTTTTAAGTTTTAAGTTATCAGTATTCCATGTTATATTGGTTTCTAATAGCCCTTAAATTAAAACTTAAATTCACTGATTTTATTTCTTTGGTAACCAAACCCAGTACTCTTAAAGGTTCTCATGAGTAACAACATGGATGGAATCCTGGAGGCTGTGCGTGTTTTTGGAAATCTCTCCCAGTACCACGATATCTGCGATTTTATTGTGCAGAAAAATGGTGAGCTAATGACACTTAGATTCATAAACATGCACTTCTTGCCAATAGTTAGCTGAGTGGTTTTGGAGCTTAGGTCATTAAAATGTGACACTTGTTTCTCTTTTGAGCTTTATGTTTTGTTCCGTCTGCAGAGCCCTTCGCTCGTGATGCCCTTCTTTCCCTGGTGACCGGCCTTCTGAGTTCAGAAGCGCTGTGTGTGCATATGTTTAAGGGAAGCGAGTAATCTAGGCCTATCATGTCTGCCCATGGGAATGGACTCAAGAGACATTCTCCTTCATGTTCATTACAGTACTGCTTGTAATAGCAAAACTTGGCAAAAACCTAAATGTCCATCAACAGGCAAAAGGAGAAATATGTTATGGTATATTCATGTAATGAAATATTCTACAGCCATTAAAATAAATGAACTAGAGGTTCATGTGTCAACATGGATAAACCTCAAAACATAATATAAAGGCAAAAATTCGAGTGATAGGAGGATATATACAGAATAATGCCATTAATAGAAGTTTAAAAACATGCAAAACAATCCCAGGTCTTATTTATGTATATGTACTCATGTAGCAATGGTGTACATCTAAAGTATAATTGGTGCTTGGAAATGATCAGCTCCACATTTAAGAAGGAGGTTACCTGGCTGGGGGTGGGGATGGGGGGAGAACAGGACTGGGGAGGGAGCCATAGAAACATATGGTTTGTATAATTTGATCTGGAATGTTTTCTTTCTTAAATTGGGTGGTTAGTACACAAGTGTTTATACTAACCAAATATTTCGTATAAGGATAAAAAGTACCCATGTTCATGATAGAAAACTTAAATACAGATATTTTTAAAAAGCAGAGTCAGAAAACTGTCTCACTACGGCAGAGATAACTGTTAACAGTTTGGTATGCATTCTTTACACTCTGAAAAACACCTACTGTGTGATGTAGTCTTTGCCAAGCTCATGGCCCAGTGTAGCAGTGGGGCCAAGGCCAGATCGGAGCGGTCACCTCTCAGGTGTCACAGAACAGGGGGAGGCTGAGTTCATACCATACCCACTTCCCCCGAACCCTTTGCCTAGGCCCTGCTGCAGGAACTAGGGACAGGATGCAATTTCCCAGTTCCTCTTCCGAGGAGTAAAGGAAATGATCCCCCAGAGGCGGGAAGTCTGAGTACACCCCTGTACTAGAAGTCCTGCTGGGCCGCAAGTCCATTTCCAGCAGTCTGAGCAAGTCTTCTCTTGCAAGCCGTGGCCTGGGAAGACTTCAACAAGAGCCTATACCTCCTGGGACTGGGGATTTAAAGAGAATCGCTGCTGGAGGGCCAAAATAACTGTTGAGGACAACCAGAAGTTAGAGATGAATGTCACCTCCGTGAGCGGAAGTCCCCAGCTCCCTCCTTTCCACGGCAGGTTCTCCATGACTGCCCTGGAGAGGGAGCTGCTGCCTGGAGCAGATGGAGGAGTAAATGGGGACAGAGGACCTTCGGGGGCAGGTTCTGGGAGGGCTGGGTATTGGGGACCCCACTGCCATGCAATGGGTAGAGCCTTGGGAAGGGTGGGTTAAGCTTACCAGCAAGGTTCCCAGTTTTGCAAGTCACTCCCCATTTCCCCTTTGCCCTTTGTAAACCAAGATACATCTGGGACCCCTGAGATTTCACTGGTCTGCATTTGTCCTCTACCTTCCCAGTACACAAGTTCATGATAGCACTGCTGGATGCTAAGCATCAGGATATTTGCTTTTCTGCCTGTGGCGTTCTCCTAAATCTCACCGTGGATAAGGACAAATGTGCCATCCTAAAAGAAGGAGGCAGCATTAAAAAGTAAGTCTCAAGGCATGGAGTCCTAACTCAGGATTCAGAGGACATCGTTTGCTAGGGAGCGTGGGCCCCCACTTTAGTCATTCCTCTGGGGCAGGGGTATTTCAACATTTGTAATCCTCAAGCTGGGGCTAAAGAGGGAATTCACGTTCCACTGCAGACTCAAAATAATTCCGAAACAGATTATTGCTATGTTGTAGCTACTTAAATTCTTAGACATGAAATTATTTTACATGTTCACTACATTATGTATGAAGTATATTAAATACCATGAAAGAGAAATCATCATCCCCAAATTTAAAAAATTAGTTTCTGACCCCACTTCTCGATTTGACTTTTATTAACTCAGGCTAGTAGACTGTTTAAGAGATTTTGGTCCAACTGACTGGCAGCTGGCCTGCTTGGTTTGCAAAACTTTATGGAACTACAGTGAAAATATCACGAATGCATCATCCTGTTTTGGACATGAGGACACCAACACACTCTTAGTCCTGTTGTCATCATTTTTAGGTAAGGCTCCTGAACTTGAATCTGTGCATTTTATCAAAGTGAGGAAAACATTTTTCTGTGATCCATATGGATAAAGATTGGTATGCATTGGATATATATCTATAAGCAACAAGAGCATGTTAAAAATTATTATAATTTGGAAGCATCTGAAAGAGACATCTCTACTGCTATTTACAATGGGGGTACAAAGACTTGTAACTCATTGAATACCGTTAGGTTCCTTCTATGATTATTTTGTGTGTGTGTATGTTGTTGGTTGTTGTTTTTTTTTTCATTTTCTATAGATTGCACAAATACAAGATCGTAACATAGAAATGATGCTATAGTTTTTAAAAAGTACATAGACACTGTTTTGAATGAGAAAATATGCCTGAAACCTACTCTGAAGTCTCATGTTTTTAAATGAATTTATACATTTTAATTAGCAGTGATATTATCATGTGAGAGGATGGCTGTGATACTATTAAATATTAGTGTGGGGTCCATATCCTTGAAAAGGTAGGGACTTACTGATACAAAGGGAAGAGGATAGTTTCTTGCATTAAAAAAAAAAGTTTCTATTTTTTAGAAAATATTTTCCAACCTGGGTTAGGTCTTAAAAGCAGTGATTTGGGTCAGTAAATAAGTTGAGTGTTTTCAATAATCCTTCTCCAAAAATGGAGGAGACGGACCTTACCTCTGCCCAGCTACTGCGCGGAATGAATGAGGTAGTGTGAAAAGTCTCAGTGACTCAGAAGACGTGGGTTCAAATCTTGGTTCTCCCTTGTGCTGATTTGGACAAAAGACTCTCTGAGAGCCTGCCTTTGATCTCTGAGTTGGGGATAATGAGCGGAAGGCTTACAGTTGGACGGTTCTGAGTTCAAGCCCTGACTTTATTACTTAAAAGTGTTTATACCTTGGGTTTAACCTCTCTAAATTTATATTTTCTCATTTCTAAGATGGGGAGAATGTGTGACCATCTTGTGGGGTTAAGATGATTAAATGAGCAGATGTGTTAAAAAAAAAAAAAAAAAAAGCCTAGCATAGTACCCAACACAGCACATTCTCAAATAAATGCCTGTTCAGGTGCTTTGTAAACTCTGTGTTGTAACAATGTTATTAAACAGGAAGTTGTTTGAAAGAATTATATTTGCTAGAATGATGTGAAATTTGCTTTATCCAGGTAAATATTTGAGTGTGTTTAAAAATGAGCATAATTTAAATCAGTCTGTTCTGTGGCTGTTAAGCTTTCTCGGGGTGCAGGAGCAGACACAGGTGCTCAGCTTGCCGGGTTCAGTGGTTTCTCATCAGGGCCTGAGCATTGGCTTCAGCTGTGGACGACCCTGTGCACTATGACCCAGGAGCTCTGGGGTGACGTGGAGAATCTGTGTTTTGTTTTTTTTTAAGTTCCACAGGTGAGTCTGATGTGCAGCCAGGATTGAGAACCTCTGCCTTGAGTCATGAAGGAGTTGAAGGGAGAGATACCCAAGGAAAGGAAGTCAGGGAAAGAAGTGTATTGCCCAAGGCCTCGTGGAGTCACTCAGGAACTGGAAAGCTGTTCCAGACGGAGCCAGAGTCCTCGGGCAGCCCTCGCAGCAGGCACCGTCTGTTTACCTCCTATGTTCCGCCATTCCAGACCCCGCTCTGCCGCCTTTGTTCCTCATGCTCCCTGCTTTGGGCTTCTGCTTGTCTGGTCATGGCTTCACCGACTTCTTGCTGCACGCAGTGAGTGTGTCTCTGGGTCTCCGCTGTGCCGGCACACTTTGCTGTGCCTCTCATTCAGTGAGTCTCTCTCCGGTTAGTGTAGGGCGTCCATGCCTGAGGCAGCAGCTGTCTCTGCAGCCAGCTCTGGGGCCAGCTCTCTGTGGCTACCTCTAGCACCTAAGTCTGGGGCTATCAGCCATAAATAGGGCAGGTGGAACAAGGACTGCTCAGAAGGGGTGTGGGTATGGCCAGCTTTTCAGCAGGGCGCAGGGTACCTGGCAGGCACTTGGTAGTAGTGGGCATAAATCTGTTACTCCACTCCCTCAGCGTTCCCTCATGGCCACCTTGGGCTTCTACTAGGTTGCCCCACCTCTGTGCCTTTGCATTGCCTATCCAAATGCTGCATAATCCTTTAAAAAAAATTTTTTTTTAAAGGAGGTACTGGGGATTGATCCCAGTACCTTATACCTGGGAAGCAGGCACTCAACCATTGAGCTACATCTGCTTCCCAATGAGAGCTGGCTTTTTCGTTTGTTTTTAGGATGTACTGGGGATCACAGTGGGAAGCAGGCACTCAACCACTTGAGCTACATCCGTTCCCCATAACCCTTTTAATATACTGTTGGATTTGGATTACCCGTATTTTGTTGAGGATTTTTAAATCTGTATTCGTAAGAGATATTGTTCTGTTACTTTCTTTTCTCATGCTGTCTTTATCTGGCTTTGGTGTCAAGGTAATGCTGGCCTTACAGAATGAGTTAGGAAGAAATCCCTCATCTAATTTTTGGAAGAGTTTGAGAAGAATTGAAGTTAAATCTTTAAATGTTAGTATTCAATAGTGAAGTCATTTGGTCCTGGAATTTTTCTATTTCACAGGTTTTTAATTAACAATTCAATTTCTTGACTGTTGAGCTTTTGTGTTTCTTCTTGTGTCAGGTAGATAATTCGTGTGTTTCTAGGAATTTGTTTATTTCATTTAGGTTTTCTAATTTCTTAGCCTATAATTGTTCATAGCACCTTCTTATAATACATTTTTAAATTTCTGTAAGGTTGATGGTAATGTCCACACTTTCATTCCTGATTTGAGTTATTTGAGTCCTCTCTCTTTCTTTCTCAGTCTGGCTAAATATTTGTTGATTTCATTATCTGTTGTTTTTCTAGTCTCTATTTCATTTATCTCTGCTCTAATCTTTACTATTTCCTTCCTTCTAACTTTGGGTTTAGTTTGCTCTTTACTCCTATATCTAGTTTTATTCCATTGTAGTCCAATAAGATACTTTGTATTATTTCAGTATTTTTAAATTTATTAAGATTTGATTTGTGGCCTAACATACGGTTTATCCTGGAAAATGTTCCATGAGCACTTGAGAAGAATGTGTATTCTGCCGTTGGTGGGAGGAATGTTCTCTATATATCCACTGGGTCTGATTAGTTAATAGTGTTGTTTAAGTTCTCTATTTCTTTTCTGATCCTCTGTGTGAATATTCTATTAATTGTTGAAAGTGGTGTATTGAAGTTTCCAACTATTATTGTAGAACTATCTATTTCTCCTTCAATTCTTCCAATTTTTACTTTATATATTTTGAGGCTCTGTTGTAAGGTGGCATATATGTTAATAATGCATATATGTTATATATGTGCATGTATGTTATATTTTCTTGCTGGATGAAATGTTATCAATATATAATATCCTTCTTTGTCTCATATAATCTTTCCTGACTTAAAATCTACTTTGTCTGACAATAATATAGCCATTCTGGCTGTCTTTTGATTACTGTTTGTATGGAATATCTTTTTCCACCCTTTTCCTTTCAGTCTCTTTGTGCCTTTGTTCCTAAAGTGAGTCTTTTTTAGACAGCATATAGATCATGTTTTTTTTTTTCATCCAATTTTCCCATCTCTGCCTTTTAATAGGGCTATTTAATCCATTGATATTTATGGTAATAACGGAGAAGGAACATTTACTTCTGCCGTTTAGCTGTTTTCTGTATGTGTTGTTTGTTTTTTGTTCCTCAGTTACTCCATTACTGCCTTTTTTTTGTATTTGTTTTTTCATAGGGTACCATTTTGATTCCTTTCTTTCCTTTTCTCTATACTTTTTAGTTATTTTCCTAGTTGTTATCTTTGTAATTTACATCTTAAATTAATAATCTAGTTTGACTAGTACCAACCTAGTTTCAGTAGTATATAAACTTTTTACTCCTATATATCTCTACCCCTCCCTCTTTATATTGTTATTGTCTCAGATTACATCTTTATACATTGTATGTTCATTAACATCGATTCTAAATATTTTACACATTTGCCTGTTAAGTCATATGGGGGGGATTTCTGTTTGGTTCATTTTTATAATTATTATCTCTTTATTTTGTTCAGACATGTTTTCCTAATTTCCTTTAGTTCTTTGTATATGGATCTTTTAGCTCATTGAACATATTTAAGATGGTTGATTTAAAGTTTTTGACTTATAGTTCCAATGTATGATCTTCCTCAGGGATGATTTCCGGCAATTTTTTTTT
>JAQZBX010064012.1:0-16572 GCA_029593785.1 Cabassous unicinctus
AATTGGATCATGCTTGTAACTGATCTGTTAATCTGGGCATGATTAAGTTATGATTAGGGTGTTGACTGGGCCACATCAGTAGGGCGTTGAGCCCCACCCCTTGGTGGGTGGGGAATCAAATATAGAAGGCATGGCAAGAACAGAGTTGCAGCCGTTTTTTGAGAAGCAGTTTTGATGTTGGAAAGAAGGCCCCAAGAGAAGAGAAGCGAGCCGTTCACCTGATAGTCTACAGCTGACCTTGTGGAGGAAACAGGAGCTAAGCCCGGAGAGAAACGCAGCCCCGGGAAGAGAGGAACCCAAGAAGCCTGAACCCTGGCAAACATCGGCAGCTGTCTTGTTCCAACACGTGGCAATGGACTGTGGTGAGAGAAGAAACTTAACGCTTTATGGCCTGGTAGCTGTGGACTTCTACCCCAAATAAATACCCTTTATAAAGACCAACCCATTTTTGGTATTTCACATTAGCACCCCTTTGGCTGACTAATACACTTGTCAATACATTTAAAGAGT
Source organism: Cabassous unicinctus (assembly GCA_029593785.1). Taxonomy (NCBI): domain Eukaryota; kingdom Metazoa; phylum Chordata; class Mammalia; order Cingulata; family Chlamyphoridae; genus Cabassous; species Cabassous unicinctus. The sequence goes on from JAQZBX010064012.1 coordinate 511, forward strand.
TGTTTGCCTGCACTTTTTACTTGTCTTCAGTGAGAGGGTTGGTCAGGACATTGAGTCCACCCTACAATTGAAAACTGGAACCACATTACCTCTTTTACAATATTTGCTTAAGGATAATTACAGTGGGGGGAAAAGTTAAGAGGAACCCAGGTGCCTGTGACCTTCTTGAATTCCCTTCTCTGTGATGGGAACAGGAAGACAAATAGGATCATTCAATTTCACCTCCTCTGCACTTCATGACATGCTCTGAGTTACTTTATAGACTATAAATTCCCAGGCCATGGAGATCCTTTCTATTTTATTACGCAAAGTGCCCTCTGTAGCATCAGTTCTTTTGTGATCCTAGATTTTTATCAGGTACTCTTCAGACAATTCAATTTGCTGGCAACACACCAAGAACTGAGCTTGCCTCCTGTAAATAGACATGTAAAGGTTTGTCATTAAGCACATCTGGGTTCTAATTCTGATTTGATACTTTCTAGATGTGTGAACTTCACTGAGTTGCTTTATTTCTTGGGCTCCCAGATTCTCTGTATCTAAAATGTGGCTGTAAATACCTATCCACAGGGTTCTTGTGGAGACGAAATAAAATGCTGTCCGTAAAGAACTTGACATATCTTGAGTACTTAATAGATAGGAGCCTTTTTTTTTAATCTTTAATTTTTTTTCGGTGAGTTTAGGATTATAGAATCTAGGGTTAGAGTGGATCACAAGAGCCTGGTCTCAGGCAAAAATTGCATCTAAACTAACCTAGAGTGATGGGCTTGTAGGTTTAGAACACTTAGGGCATCCTGATCTAGAATGTAATTTAATGGAATGGATGTAGCTCAATGGTTGAGCACCTGCCTTGCATGTACGAGGTCCTGGGTTCAATCCCCAGTACCTTAAAAAAAAAAAAAGAATATACATATATATAATTTAATTTAATTGTTCTTACCTCAGTTCATTTTACTTTTGGCAGACTGAGAAGATATAATAAAAATATAATAGCGCTATTACTAATGGAAGCTTTCAGGAAGGATATAATAAGAAATGTGAAATTAATGTTGCAGAGGAAAATCAGGCTTAATTGCCTTCAGGGTAAATAGATCAACATCTTATTCTGGTACTGGAGTCTTGATGATCACATCAGAGGAAAATCTGTATATATTTTTTAAAATCACACCTATACTTCCTTGGATTTTCCCACAGAATTTCTTTTCAGGTACCTTCAGGAACTCAAGAAAAAAAAAAAAAAAAAAAAAAAAAAAAAAAAAATGGGCTGGCTCCAATAAAATCTAGAGTGGACCATGACTTGAAGAAGGCTTTATCTCCCTTAAAAGGCTGAACCTGCTCTAACTCACACACTTACCCTGGCCTGCAGTGGCTGCCAAGCTCATGCTGTGTAGTGGGAGGGAGAAGAGAGAATGGAAGAACTTTCTACAAGGCATAAAGCCATTTTAGGAAATCAGCATTTGGTGGTTAGAGAATAGAATCAGACAAAGGAGAAATGGAGGAGGAGGCCATGTGCTCTGCTAGGTGTATGGCTAATATTTTCCCTAGCTTGTGGTGATAAAATTTCAGCTCCTCTTACCTTCTTATAATATTTCTATTTTTTAATTTATATTAAAATTATGTACCAGACTATTTCCTTTAGTTTCCAAGAACTTCAGGGGCAGGATCAATATAATCCCAGGGTTCACTCAATAAATTCAATGGGCATCCATGCCACCAATTATTAACACACAGCAATGATGTGGCCAACAGGTATACCTGTTAATACTCATGGCCAGGTAGCTACTGCTAAGTATTCTGAGTCAGGAAGAAGGACTTAAGGCTCAGACTCGCTTGGAAACGCCTCAAAGGTTTCCATGTGGAAAGGGAATTGAAATGGCAAAGGTTTATCTTGGGGTAGCTGACTGATGCAATTCCATTGATTTCCATTCAACAATCCTTGTTATGTGCAAGGAAAGATGCTATTTCTGTGCAGCTCAACTGGAAAAGGAATTTCGTGGACTACTTTTTGGTACATATTCTTCATTCTCAAGCGATCGTGCTGGAGGAACAAGGAACAGAGGCAGCACCTCAACTCTGCTCTGGCTCTGGCTATGCCGCTGACTCCAGGGGGGCCCAGGCCCCGGGCAGCTTGTGCTTCATATTTCAGGTCACCTGGATTGAAGACCCAGGAATGGGGTTGAATTCTCCCACTTTCTGCTCAAAGTGACAATATCAGAGGATTATGCAGCAGTCAGTTAAAATTAATTTATCCATGTTCAAAAGGTATTTGCTTGGAAGGATACAACAGGCCAATTTCCTGCTAGTTCGTTGCTGAAACAAACTAGAAACTTCCGTGTCAGCCTTGGAAACGTCTTACTTCTCATGAACTGTCCATCTTATTTGAAAACTGCCTGCCACGTCTGTCCCCACATCCCAATTTTTGCTGCCACAATTTGTTTCAGGCCTTTGTCTTCTCTTATGGGGACTCGTGCAGAAAACACTGAATAACAGCCATCCCTTCCTTTTGTCTGCATGCTACACTTAACCAGAGCTTGTCTCAGATCACAGCCCAAAGGAAAACCTTGAATGGCTGCAAGATCAAGTCCAAATTTTCTAGCAGGAGTCTCAAGGCCTTGAGCAATCTGAGACAGTGTGCTTTTCGGACTTTCTCTCCTGGGCTGCCCTCATGACCCTGTGTCCCAGCTGCCCTTGGTATTGGACCTCTTCCCTAATACATCAAGTTTGTCCATGCTTCAGTGACTTTGTTCAAGCTGTTTCCTCCACCCAGACTACTGTTCTCTTCCTCCTTTGCCTGGCAGAAATCTATTCATCCTTTAAAGCTCAGCCAAATGGAATGGAATCTGTACAAGTTCCCGTGACACCAGCAATCAGCTGATTTATCAAAAGAATCGGTTGATTAAAGAAGGAAAGTAATAAAATAAAACGAACATACTTAAACATTTTAACTTAAAACACATCAAGAGCATTCATTTATTGGCTCTGCTGTGAGGCATTTTGAATGCAGCTTTCTCCATTGATTTCCTTCATCAACTGCGGAATGGTCAGAACGTTTTGTTTAGTTTTCCAGTTTTGGTTCCTTTTAAAGAGGTAAGAATTTAAAGGTACTTGAAAAACAATCTGAATATAGAGTTCTAGATTTTTATGATTTCAATCCCAATCTTTTACAACTGTTTCACTTACCCCTAATTAAATAGCATTGAAAAACAAACAAAAACAACCACCACCACCAATTTGTCTAATTAAAATTTTAAAAAAATCAAATTTATTGATACATATTAATAAAGCATACAATACATCCAACATGTACAATCAATGATATTTGATATAATCACATAGTTGTGCATTTATCACTTCAAACCTTATTAGAACATTTTCATTATTCCAATAATAATAATAAAAAACAAAAAACAGACAAACAAAAAAACTCATCATTTCTCCATCTCTATATGCTTCCCTTGCCATACATAGCTGCTATTCTGTTTCCATCTCTCTAGTTTATTTGCATTTGTGTTTTGTATAGATGGAGTCAAGCAGTATATAGTACCTTGTACCTAGCTTCTTTCACTTAGTATTTCACTTAGTATCTTTAAAAGAGTTTTTATTATTTTTTAAATTTGAGACTTTGTGGGTTTATGGAATAATCATGCATAAAATGCAGGATTCCCCTATACCACCCTGTTATTAACACCTTGCATTGGTGTGGCACAATTGATGCAAGTACATTTTTATAATTGTACCATTTAAACCCATGGTTTAACATAGGGTTCACTGTGTTGTGCAGTTCCATGGGCATTTTTAAAAAAATCTTTTTATTCTAGTAACTTATAGACAACCTAAAATTTCCCCTTGTAGCCACATTCCAATATATGATTCAGTGCTGTTAATTACATTCACAAAATTGTGCTACCTTCACCACCATCCATTACCAAAACTCTTCCATTGCCCCAAATAAAAACTTACATTCTAAGCCTTAACTCCCTATTCCCTACCTCGACCCCAACCCTGGTAACTTACCTAATTGATTCTTTATAAAGCATTCAACTTAGTTTTCATGGAAACATCTCTCTTTGCACTCGTATTTCATTGCACCATGTAATGTTTTATTAAAATGGGTTGAATAGGTCAACGGTCATTGACCCTGGCAAGAACTCCAGTGTGCTTCTGGAAATCATAGTGGCCATGACCTGTCAGCATGCTGTGGGAAGGAGAAAGGCTATTTGACAGAGGAAATGGAGAGCTGTAGTTAGCCTTGTAAGTTAGTTATCTATTGTGTAACTATCTATCCCAAGTCACGTTAGTGACATAACATCAGCCCAGCCACCATTTATTTTCTATCACAAGTCTATGGGTTGACTGGATTCAGCTGGGAAGTTCTTCTGTTCCAGGTAGGCTGAGAGTGCAGCTGGGGCTGGCACCTAGAATGCTTTAGTTGTCCTCCACTACAGCTCCTTACAGTATTTTGGTTGGAGCCCGTGATGGAGTGCTCCAAGAGAGAAAGGCAGAAGCTTCAAACTGACCTCTTAAAGCTCAGTCTTGGAAGTTACACAGCATCACCGCTGCCCATAGTCTACCCATTAAAACAGGTCATGGGACCATCACAGATTCAAGAAGATGGGAAGTAGACTCCATCTTTCAGTGGTGGAAGTGGCACAGATGTGTGGCCATTTTTAATCAGCCATGCTTGCTGATAATAATCCCCTAGTGGAAGGCATCTTTCTTAAAAAATACTCTAGAATAAAGTGTCTCAAATTTTAATGTGCAAATGAATCACCTGGTGACCTTGTTAAAAATGCAGATTTGGATTCAGTAGGTCTGGGGTGAGGTTTGAGATTCTGCATTTCTAACAAGCTCCCAGGTAATGCTGCTGCTGCTGACCCACAGACCATACTTTGGAGTACCAAGCATCTAGAACAGTGGTTTCAAACTTTAGCTGGCATCAGAATCCCCACCCCCCGAGAGCCTGTTAAAACATAAAATGCCCCATGCCCCCTCCTCACTGCTATGAGGGTTTCCAGTCAGTATATCTGGGGTGGGAGCTGATAATTTGCATTTCTACTAAATTCTCAGGTGATATTGATGCTGTGAGTCCAGGGATCACATTTTGAGAAAACTTGCTCTAGAAAAATGCCCTCATCACATCCTGAAACCATCTGGGGAGAAGCAGAAGTAGCTAGTAGAAACAGACCCATTGATTACACTTATAAGACACTCCAATATATAAACTACAAAATCAATGCTGGTAAACTCACATGGAGAAAAATATCACTGTCACGTGGCAAAAACAGAAACAACAAAAAAACCCCACCTGAGCAAATACTAAAAGTATCTCCTGAACCATTTGAAAAAATGGTTTGCAATCACCTCATATCAAATTCCAATTCTTAACAATTAGTCTTTAGATCATCACGAATATTGTTCAAGTCCCTCTGCACCCCTGCCCTACTCTGTATCTTCAAATCAATTTAGCAAATATTGGCTGATTTGCTTTTAAGCGTATTGGATGCTGTGGGGATATAGAGAATACCATTCCAGCATTCTTTCTCTGCAGACGTTGTATTTTGGTAGGGGACTAAGTGAAGCACATACCTCTAAATCAGTTCATTAATTATTTATTATTGTAAGACATGGTAGGTAATGAGGGGATAAAAGGAACACTGTACAATCTTTGGAGAATTCAAAGGTAGGTAGGAGCAGAGAGGAACATGGGTCACAAAAGTCCACTTTAAAGAGGGTCATTTTTAGAATGGATTTAGAGGAAGTATAAGAGTTTATTGGGAGAAGTTGGAGGAGAGTAGAAGGGAATTGCAGCTGGCAGACAAAACATGAACAAGAAGGTTAAAGCTAGGTTAAGAGGACAATGACTAGTCCAGGAGTGCAGGTACATGCCGGGAACCAGCGGGACATAAGTATAAGTATGGAAAAGCAAGAGGTTGTAAAGAATTGCAGGGCCTTGAATGCCAAGTTAAAGAGTTTTTTTTTTTTTTCCATCTAGAAGGCAGTGGGATAACTGAAGGTATCTGAGCAAGGGACAGTGTGATGTGAGTAGTGCTTTAGAATTCAGGCAATCTCTTTTGTGAGATGGATTTTGAGAGATGCTAAAGTGAGAGACCTGCTAGGAGGTTATTGCAGTGGTCCAGCAAAGTGATAACACAAGCCTGAGCCCTCCCTGGAAGCACAACTTTGGTGAACACAATTCCTTCTCTGGGTGTGGGGATGGCTGTTGGAGCTGGAATTGCTGTGAGGATGATGGCTAAAAAGAATGATTACAATGTGCTTTCCAGGTTACAAAGAGCTTTTACATAAATTATCTCAGAATGACTATGAAAGGATGGTCCTAATATTGTCCCCATTATACAAAGAAGTCAATTGAGGCTCGGCAAAGTCCAATCAGTAAGCAGTAGAGGCAGGACATGGCTGCCTGGAGGTGGTGGCCGTCCGATTCACCCTGCTGGCTTCTTAAACTGCCCTCAAAAGCCACACACAAAATGGACAGAAATGCATCCCTTGGATATGCGTTTCTTTCCTATCCTTTTCTATCAGAATTTTTTTTTTTGCAGGGAAGGATTAGTGATGAAATAGCTTGATGTGTTTTGATCTAATCTTTAGCCATCACAGGTGATGGTTACTTTCTGTTTTCTTTTTAGACTTCTTTCTCCACTCCCTTCTCACTCTTTCAGTTTCAGTTCTCAGAGCTCCTGAGGAATTTGTCCGCCCTTGCTGATGGGAATCCTGAAATCATGTCGCTACTGGATCTCAGGTTGACCATCTCTTTATGGAACCTGTAAGAGAAGGAATGTTTAAGGGCTGCAATAGCGCCACCTGGTGGCTTCCAGGCCAAAGGAGAGGACGCCCTGTAGGAGACTCCTTATAAACATAGGCTTCTTCCCTTGTGCTAAGTTTTAAACAATAATTTTAAACCATAAAAACACAGAATTTCCTCCACTCATTGCTTACGTTATTGGGGAGAAGCATGGGGATAAGCCGTGCTTTCAATGGAAGGAAGTCCTCATACCTGGGAAGATACTAATACCTTGTGGCAATCTCAGGGAAATTAAAATTCTGCTTAGGGTCTGAACTGAAAACGGATTCCCTTCTCCATCCCTGGAATTTGCAGGAATATGGAAGCTGTGATTTTTCTGTGTGACCTCATGTGATGTCCCTGTCTTCATGCAAAGTTTATCGTGGGGATTCCAAGTCATCAAAGGACTAAGCCCTTCTAGGGTGGGAGGAAGAGAGGACACTGCCTTTGGTCAGCTCATTCTCACCCTGCTCAGGCTAAATTGTACAATTCAGCTCAGCTTGTGCTACTCATGCTGAAGGCAATAGCTACTCTACCCTGCTGTATCCACCCTCCCCCTTGTCCTTCCCAATCCATCTGCCGAAGACCTGTCTATTCTTTAAGACCCAATTAGCCTTCCCTGGGCAGCACAACAGCTTGCATTGGTTTTCTTCTCTGAATTCCTAGAGCTCTTTATAATTTGCAACTTCCATGCTTTTCCTTATATTACTCTGTTTTAATTTCCTGGCTGCTAAAACAAATGCCGTGCAATGGGTTGGCTTAACCCACAGGAATTTATTGGTTCACGGTTTTGAGGCTAAGAGAAGTCGAAAATTCAGGCATCAGCAAAGCGATATGCTTTCCCCCTGAAAGCTGTGGCATTCTGGGGCTGGCTGCCAGCAGTCCTTGGGGTTCCTTGGTTTTTCTGCCACATGGCAGTGCACATGGTAGTGTCTTCTCCTTGCTCTTCATGGTTCTGTTGACTTCCAGCTTCTTGCTTCTCTAACGGTCTCAAGTAATAGGATTAAGATCCATCCTGATTGAGGTGGGCCACACCTTAACTAAAAATCATCTCATTGTAAGGTTCTATTTACAATGAGTTCACACCCACAGGAATGGATTAAGGTTGAGAACATATTCTTCTGGGGTACATAACTCTAATCCACCACACTCTGTCTTTCTGGAACTCCTTTGTTCCTCTTTTCCTGTCTGGTGAAATCCTATTTAGCTTGAAATGCGCAACTAATACGTCATCTCTTATGTAAAGCCTCCCCACACTCCCAAAAAGCAGAAATAGTGTCCTCTCTTTTGTGCTGCTGTATTACTTTCCATCATGCTACCATTACAGACAATGGTTTACTGGTAAACTAGCTCTCAACACACACACCTCCCACTGCCGCCACCACCAAAACCCTGATTTGTAGTGTTTGCCAGTTCCTGTAGTGTAAATACTTCCACCATGGCTGATTTTAAACATGATGCCTCTGAATGCAGAATTGTGAAGAGATGCTCAGTTGTCAGTTCTCAAAGGCTGCCAGTAGCCAGCCCCAGAACACCACTGAGATTTCCAAACCTGTCTCACCGTGGTACAATTTTCACGTAGACTGTGGAATTTTCTAGGACAAAGACCACATCTTATTCATTTTTGGTGACTAGAGCCTAGTCCTGCGTCCGGCATATAGCAAGCACTCAATGCATATCCAAATATAACATAAATATTGAAATATACATATTTAAATATATACATATTCATTATATGAATGAGTAGGTGGTAACCTTATCTTTCCATGGACCAGCCTGATAGATGATTCTTGGAGGGGGATAAATGTGAATAGCCTATAAAATTAAGCAGAGAGAGTACCCTAAAGAAAGCCGCCTTACCGACCTAGATACAAGACCAGTATAATACAAACAACTGTGTTTATTCTGGAAACAAGGACAAGGAGCTGAAGACCTCTACATCAAAACCCTTCTACTTCTCTAGCTTGCTTCTCAGGGTCCAAGACGAACATGACTCTAACATGTGGCTACACCCAAATTGTGACCACAGGGATGTCCCAACGGCACAGGAGAAGGTCATTCGGGGGAAGAAGCAGGAATGCAGTGGTCACCTGCTGGAAAAATGAGGTGTCTTAAAGCATATTATGTCAGAATTAAACTTTAGCTTTCTGCACAATTTATGTGATCTTATTACCATTGAGTACAGCTGAAAATGACAGTGTTTTTAATTTGAAGGCCCCTGGGGAATGGCATATACACAAGATGTTAGAGCTTGTGGGCATGAGAAGGAAGGAAACCAGACATGGCTGCGCCGAGAGCATCTGCACAGCTGTGGCTCATTTTGATCTGCCCTTTCTTTTGCACCTCTCAATTCCTGTTTGGCTTTGACCCAATGTTTTGGGCCATGACTGAGGTTTCACAGTCTTTGGAGGCTAAGGAGGCTTTAAAACAAGAAGACACTTCTCACTGTGCAAATGGCTTTGCCCGAAGCCCTGTCGAGGAAGACAAACTGGCATTGGGCTGTGGCTTTGCTTCTGGCACTTAGACTGGACGAGGACGTGGTCAAAATTGGTCACTCGGGACAAAGGGCTGCTTGGGACAAACAGTTCAAAGATGATGAGGCTGAACATTCTAGGAATGGAGGTGAGAAACAGGAGACCTGGACTCTGATCCTTGTAATTGGTCGTCTTGCAGTGTGAACTTGAGAATCATTCAGCACAGCCCTTGCCTCAGTTTTCTTTCCCTCCATCTCTGCCAACACATTTCCCTCCTCTGATTCCAGTCTCTCTTTGTTTCAGGATCCCAGTTCTCTCAAAAAGTCCCCATCGAATTTGCTTCTTATAGAAACCCACTCTGGGTGTTCTATCAACCATTTACATGTTAGTATGAATTTAAGCTGATGTGCTACCTCCACGACACTTAAAAATCCCCCCAGTTGATAGGTTTGTGAAGTCATGGGGCAGGGACACTTTCCTGGATGTTGCCCTAGAAGCATTTTCAGGCTTTCCTATCCTATTTCTTTATAAAAACAAGGAGATATTTCAAAATGAATACATGAAATTCCTTATTACTTTTGTATATATTTAGAATATATTATCTTCCAATTCCTACGCTCCATAGCTCAAAAACAACTAGTATCTCCTATCTTGAAGCTTTGAAAGTGTGAGCACTGGGAAGCTGAAATTTTAGCACAGAAGTCTCTGCAAGTAGAACCAAGTTTCTAAAAATGTGCCATGTTATATAATCCAGGGGAAGAGATGGAAAAGTACCAGCTGGTGTGTAGCTGGAACTTTTCCTGCCTCTGACTCACTCAGGCAAAAGCACTTGAAATAAGATGCATGGCAAAAAAAAAAAAGCCAAATAAACCCATTCATTCTTCAGGACTTCACATCCTCTGCGGGAGTCAGAATGGAACTGTGGGATGAGGCCCGCTAGGGCAAAGCGGTAAAAGTTTTCAAAGTTTCATCTTTTTCCTCTCCAGGCCTCCTTCTTCCCTTTCAGTGCTTTTCTCCTCCTCCAGTTGTCCCCCTGCATCTACGGCACTGCATCCCTGCCAGGACAGGTGCCTTCAACAGCCGGACTGGCTTTCCCTTGTCAACACTCACCTCTTCCCTGCCCCATGACCTAGACCCTGCTCTGGGTTGCATTGCAATGTGTTGTCATGATTAAACAGTTAGATGCATCCTGGCTATTGTGTCAACTAACCACATAGACCTCCTTTAAAATAACGTGATGCGTTAACTCGGGACAAGTGCGTAGCTACTTAGCGACAAAACTGGTTATTATATCAGGAATGCTGAGTCCAGCTTAGGAAGGAGGTATTTTTTGCCAGCAGAGCCTTTTTGGAGGTCCCTCAAGTCACCCTTGGAGGTAGCTGCCTTAGCCCATCATTTGTTTGGGTAAGTTCTTCCCCTTTTCTCAAGCCCCGTAACTCTTCCAAGATTTGAGAGGAAACCTATTTGCTATTTCTCAGCTAGCTCCTTTGGAAGCTGTCATCACAGGAGGAACTGAGGAATGGTGGCAGTGTGAAGATCCCTAAAGCCTTAAGGACAGAGGATTTAGAAGACTGAGTGTGAAGCGGTTACCGAAACGCCCCGGGTGCGTGGCGACATTTTAGTGGTGCTGCACGTGGGAACGCAGGGAAGGCAGATGCGTTTTCCATTCGGATCCTAAGCAGGGAGTAACTTCTCCCACCCAGACAAATTCAGCATGCCCCTGTCTCATCGCCAAGGCTGATTCAGATCTTCGGGCTCCAGGGACAGAGACCCAGAGTTCTTAGATTGGAGAGAGCAACAAAGCTGCAGCTTTGCCGTCCTCGGTGGCTGCTTGCCGCCTCCCCGGAGCTGCGTTTCTCTGCCCAGAGGGAGCGGACATTCATGGACCCAGCGCTGTGCCAGAGATTCACAGTGGAAGGAGGACTAGAGCACAGTTTTTTTCATTCAAGGAGCTTCCCTTCTATAGGGGAATGGAGAAAGACTCTAAAATACAGGCTTGTCTGAGATCAGAAAACCACGTGAGCCAAGAAAAAAGGAAAAAGGAGGTAGAATGCTTGCCCACAGTTTTTTTTTTTTAGAGAATATGGGTGTCCAACCTCACAGCAACCCCATAAAGCATCATCTTAGACAAAACCTTGGCCCTTGATACCCACGCTGAGAGCTTCTTAGCTCTTCAGGTCATCTGGGAGCGTGCACAAAGCCCTTGGCAGCTGTTCCTCATTAGCGTGCCTGCCTGAAACTAGCCTTCCCCAACACCTGACTTACTCTCAGGGAAGATTTAGGCTTTAAGTCGGGCTAAGCAGCTAATGAAGATGAATGGGAAGCCCTGGCTGAGCACAGATGGGAGAACCAGAGCTGGTTACTCATGCTTACGGCTGTCATCTCCTCCCCAGATCCATCAAATAAGAATTTCTGGGGCCCAGGCTTCTGTATTTCCAAGCTCCCCCAGGAGATTCCGATGTGCAGCCAGCTGAGGCGCCAGCTCTAGAAAGCATGGGGAAGGATGAAGGGCTACAGCAGAGGCTCCTGTTCTTTGTGGACAGGAGACCAACAGGTCAGCAGTCTTGGAACCTTAACCGTTCTCACACTTAGAGATTGCTATTAAGCCACTCATCTTTTTCTTCCTCTGATTTGACTATTCAGTTAGGACCTCCTTTACCATGGTTGACTTTCATGCCATCTTCTGGGCTCCAAGCTCTCCACGTCCTCTGAAGTTGTGGAAGAGAGAAGGCAACAAGTTCCTCTGAAGGCTGTCCATTGTGAAGTCTCATGGAAAGTTTTCTTCACTTGAATTATAGCTTTTTCTCCTTATATATTCACAAATGGTAACTCTTTTCTCATTGAGTCATGCACACTGGTTTTTGATGACATTAAACTATTTTTTAAAAGTTGGGAAATGCTATTTACAGAGCCTGTTGGTGAAGGGTTTACCCATGTCACCAGACATTTATTTTAGAAGGTGTGTTTTCCTACTGCGAGGACGTCATTAGGCCCTGTGACTAATTTTTGCTAAATGTTGCCTTTGGTTATCGGAAAACATGTCAGTTTATGTCCAAGGAAGTTCAAATAGTTCTATAGAGTCAGAATTTCAGAGCTGGCAAAAAAAAAAAAAAATTCTAATCTTTGAATTCTAATCTAATTCAAAGATTAGAGGTCTTAATTTTACCTAAAAGGAAACCAAAGTCTAGGGAAGTGAATCAATGACGAAGTCATACACGGATGAAGATGTATGAAGTCATACACAAGACTCCAACTCAGATCGTCTCATTCCCACCCAGGGATATTTCCTTTCTAATAGGTATCGCTGCTTTTCAGTTGTTAATCCTCATCGCCTAATCCAGACACACTGCCAGTTTGCTACCTGGCCAAGGCATGCATGAAATCTGGCCCCGACCACAGCCATAATCCTTGACTCTTACGTACTGTTGCGCTCTTCGTTTTCACCAGTAATTAAAAGATTGTTGAGTGAAGGATTTCAGGAATATTTCTCACCCCAGAATCCAGCCCATTATAAATAAAGTGTAAAGAAGCCTTTAAAATATGAACAGTTAAGCAGTCATCCATCCACCTTCACAGGCTTTTAATAGAACACATGTGCTATAATAAATAAAAGAATAATGCATAAATAATTTCCTATATAGTCATACACACGCACACACTCTGAAACACGTGCACACTTACTCACTCTCACCCACCCACACGCGCACACACTCACACCCACGGCATATCTCTGTACTGTTGAGAATCTAATATTTTAAAATGAGATCCAAAGCCTTGCTATGACTCATGCTAACTCATAACACAAAATTATTATGCTTCTCTGTCACCTATGGAGTATAACGAGTGTTCTTGTGATTTGAAGAACTATAGAGAGCAGTGAGAGTTATGCCATAGTTACCTGGGAGAAAACCTAAGTTCTGGCCAGGTTTAGTATGTCTTTTCTTCAAGTTTGGGTGAGCCATTCATAGGGACTATATTTAGTACTTGCTAAAATTGGCATAACATCACATAGAACTGAATGATATATAGTGACCAACTCCTCATTTCTAAAATGGGATTTTAAAAAGATGTTGATGGGCTGGCATCTCTCAGATCTAACGTTCTGACTGTGACAGTTTGAAGCTTTTGTGAATCCCAGAAATGATCATGTTCTGGGAGCGAATCCATTCCTGTGGGTGTGGGACCCTTTGACTGGATTGGATTCAGTTGAGGGCCTTTGATTGGAGCACTTCCGTGAGGCGTGATCCAGGGTGGGTCTTGGCCCCCTTGCTGGAATCTTATATAAATGGAGAACTGAAAGCAGAACCACACAGGGAATGAGGGCTGCCATTTTACCCTGCCATGTGAGAGGACTCCAGGATCTCCTACAGCAGCAGAAAGACAGAGAAATCCGAGGGGCTGAGAGTGAGGCTGGGATCAGGGGAGCAGCCCAAAGCTGAAGAGACAAGGCCCAGGGAGAGACAAGCTGTATGCCTGATCAACCACAGCTGAGCTCGGGAGAAAGTGAGCCTGGGGGAGAAAGCTGAGACCGGCCGCCATTTTGCCTTTCCATGTGGCAGGAGTCCAGGATTGCCTACAGCCGACTTTTGGTGAGACAGCATCTCTGATGATGCCTTGATTTGGACATTTTCACAGTCTCAGAACTTTAAGATTTTACCCTAATAAATTCCCATTTAAAAAGCCAACCCATTTCTGGTATTTTTGCATTGGCAGCCTGTGGCAAACTGAAACACTGGCCATCACTGCCAATTCCTCACTCTGAGAGGTGAGATGTGCTTCCTTTCCACGTTTTTTTGTGTGTATGTTGTATCAATTCCTATCCTGTCCCTCCCACATGGCTCGCTGCCTACTGTTGTGCCTTTAGTCCAATCTAGCCCAATAGTTCACCTCTTTCTTGTGTTATTGTATTTTCAATTTTCCCCATAATGATTGTTATACTTTCCTTATAGTGAGTTGATCAGAAGAACTAGCAGAATTCCACATATTTCAAGATGAACGCTTTGTGTGTACGTTTTTGAGGAATAGCCTCACCAAAGCATCAGAATCCTCCTCTGGGGTTGCAGTAGGAACCACTTGGCCTGTTTTACAGACAGACAACCTTACACTCAGAAGGGAGACGTCCATGTTACATGGGAGAAGCCAGTCCAGGTACCCAGACCTTCAAACTCCAATCTCATACTCAGATCACACAGCTATGCGAGTCCTTAAAATCAAACCAAACGTGGTAAAACATGTTGATAGCCACAGCTGTCTGTGGTCTTGCTAGAATATTCTATCCCCCACCAGGAAAGAGAGAAGTGGCAAATGCCATTCCTCTCAATTTTGAACTCAAGGAACTCTGGAGTTTTGAAAGTCGAAGTAGTAACCTGTGGAAGTAAAAAGCTTTCTTTTGCTTGGTCTTGATAAAATAGAATCACAAGATGCTAGTGTTATGAGGCTCTGATCTAACTCCCTCATTTTACAGGGAGGACACTGAGACCTCCTGCGGGTTAACTGGTTTATCCAGTGTCACATGGATTGTTAATCCCACAGCAGGGATTGGAAGTCAATTCTCCCGACTTCCAGTGTTGCTTTCCCCCTTATGTCATTCTGCCTTGCTTATATTCACATCTTCATCTAAATTTATGTAATGAAGTACATTGAACTTTACACATCAGTGCCCAAGCTGTGTACCTGACATATTCCAAGAGGAAAGCATCATTAAGGTTTTATAAACACCCCCCAATAAGAATGTAAAGGCTTCGAGAACAGGGATAGGGAATTATCTACCTTTTGCCTACCACAGTGCTATGACTATAGTGACCACATTTTCCTGATAAAATTGTTGGGACACATAGTCTGACACAGAATGCTTTGCCTCTGGATGGAATGTACAGTTTTTGCATATGAAAATGTTAGATTAAGGGACATTTGATTTATTATAGGCAGTGCTATAATAAGACAATTTAAACCTGGAACGGATGAGGCTATGAAAAGTTTCAGCCTGAGCTGATTTGGGAAGTGCCTGTGGCTGGCACTGGGAGGTGAGGAGGCAAGATGAGGGTGATAATAAAATAAGGCAGAATAAATTTTGGGTTAGGCTTTTTTAACTGTAGGAAAGTAAAACTCAGACCACTTTACAAGAAAGGGGTATATTGGGCCCAATGTGTGCAATGTCCCAGTCCCAACTGGTCCCACCTGCCCTCCATGCTGGGTTCTTAGCTGCTTGCTCAGTGGTGGGAAGTGCAACAGCTCTGGCACCTAATCTCTAGTCCCAACTTGATGGTCCCACAAGGCCCTGGCTTCTCCATCTCAGATGAAGTGTCATGCTGGGGGAAGGATGAGGAATGAGATCTGGATTCCCAGGGGCTACCTGGAGGGCCTGGGAAACTCAACCTAGAAGTATAGGGGAGTTAACATGCTATGGAGTGAAAACAACCTAAAAGTATGAGGGGGGTAGATGCCTCATGAAATGAGCTTTGACTATTGAGGGAGGATATGGGAAGAATGGGAAGCAGTTGGCACGTAAATTCCTCTCCCTTCTCTACCCACCTCCTTCCTGCCCCCACCTGTGAGCTGTTTTGAGGTGCAGTGATGCCAAATGTCCCCTATGACTGAGCAGCTGGCTGCGTGTTTTTTGGAGGCTGTGGACAGCTGGGTAGCATACATCATGTATTTGCTCTCCCTTTTCCCAGTTTCACTTTTCTTTTCCCTCTTACTCTTGCTGCCCTAGGATGGCACGCCCCACTGCCATTGAGAATTAGCATATAAGATTTGCCTCAGTTTTTTTTCTTCAGGTACACAGATTATATA
>JAQZBX010064014.1:0-16584 GCA_029593785.1 Cabassous unicinctus
TGTCACAGGTTTTTTTTTTTTAATCTATGCTTTAAAGTCTTTTCCTAAGAATTCTGTTCAAATTTCTTCCTTTGTTAGATAAATAGCAAGTTGCGGAAGGCACCAAGAGAGGGCTCTTCACTGTCTTAAAAGTACCCCTCCTTCTCCACCCCCAAGCGGTCACTTCATCTCAGTGGAGTGTTTCAGGGGAGAATGTCACCCCGTCTTCATTTCTCAGGGTTGCTATGACAAATACCACCCACTGGTTGGCTTAAAAACAGGAATTTATTTTCTAATGGTTCTGGAGGCCAGAAGTCCAGCATGAAGGCACCAAAGCCCATAGCGTCCTGGTGGTGGCTCTGTCTCTGCTTCTATCACTTGGCCATCTGCTTCTTTGTCTCCTTCTCTGGCTTCCACTTGTGTCCAATTTCCTTTGCCCACTGAAGCGAGCTCCGCGCTGACCTTAAGGAACATCCTCTTCAAAGGTCTGATTTACAAATGGGTTTCCACCCACAGGCCTGAGGGTTAGGACTTGAACACATCTTTATGACCCAGTTCCCAACACCCCCAAGTGTGAAGTTCCTCCGGGATACAGTGCAGAGTGGTGCTGTCCCTGTGGACCTGTGCACAGACACCTTCCCGAAGGCAGGAAGGACTTTGATTCCTGGCAAATCTGTTGGACATCCAATTATATTTAGGAATTATTTTAAAAAGAAGTTTTTGTTTTCTCGCCGTGAGGAATACTGTCCTTTAGCACGAAGGAATTAGAACAGAAACATCTTCTCTGAACCCCTAGGGGCACTGTGAAGCACCTTTCTGTGGGCTCGTCATTTTCTACCTTTTGCTCACGCAGGTTCAAGGCTCCGTTTCCCCTGCACGGGCAGGGCAAGGGATGTGGCTAGCCGTCCACACTCCACCTATGACATCGCCCGATGCTCAGCAGGTAAAAGGCCACCTAGGCTCCGTCAAGCAGCCCAGAACCGAAAAGACCCCCTTCCTGTCTGCAGACCGGAGGACTCGACTTAGCTGTGATATTATCTAAGTTTATGTGCTCTGTACTTGAATGAAGTGGATGTGTTTCCAAACTTGGAATAACCAATTACGATAACAAATCCCTGAGGAAGAAACTTCTGGAGGCATGCTAAATGACCACTCCATCCACTGTGCTCCCACTGGGATCAGTAGGAGAAGAAAGAAAAAGAAGTAGGCAAGGAAACGCAGAAGTCATAGTTAGCTGACTCTTTAAATATTTATTGCCCCCCCAAAGTAAAATTATCACAAGAAGAGAAGGACTAAACTAGGCCTCGCAAACACCAGAGGGGAAGAGAGTAACCCAGCTGATAGCGTTGCCAGAGACACACGAGCAGAAATCCAGGTAGAAAATGAAAGCACGATGTTAGCTTCCTGTCAAATTACTCCTAAAATACTCGGATTGTGGGCAAGAAGACTCCCATTTCTTAACTTAAATTCAAAAGCCCATTTAAAAAATATTAGTTGATACTATAAGCTCAGAACTGTGGTTCTTAAATTCAAAAATAATTCTCATGTGCACCGAAAAATGTTTATTCCATCCAGATTACATGCAATTGTAACCGTGCATATCATTTCAGCACTTAATGTGACATGAAAGCAATGGGTAATTTCCACATCGAAATTCACAGGACAGAAAAATATCCAATTACCTATGAGGATGTTCACAAAGTGCATTAATATGATGGGAACAGCACAAACAGCTTTGAATGCAAGGCATTACACCTCATCCCAAGGATCTCGACAGTTTGCATATTTCCATCTGGCTGCCTCTCCCTCTCTCCCTCTGTGTTGGCAGTTAAGAGAATTATATTGACAACTGCTGTTTTCCTAACATTGTGTATTTTTGAATGGCCTGAGACTATAAGCAGGACGTGGGAATGATTTCACTGCAGTTCAATGTCTTTATTACAGAAAGCACCATGTGAGCACATCAGCTTCACCTATAACCAAAGAGCCATTCCACCACCCTTAAACACATTCCCTGCTGGGAGTCTTTTCTGGGGAGGAATACTTCTGGTGACCCAGATAATAGGCATCGATTAATTAACAGATTTAATTTAATTAACAGTTTAAAAATTACCACTGATGTTTATAATGTGTGTATACCTGAGAATGTGTGTGTATAATTTGAGTGTGTGTGTGTTATCATTTCCCTGAGCAGCTGTTCCTTGGGGGGCAGCAGGTAGATGCTAGGGCAGGGCTTCTTAACCTTTTTTGTTCCATGGACCCCTTTGCCAGACAGGTGAAATCCACGGACCCCTTACTAAATCTACACTATACAGGGCATTATTCAATAAACAGATCACACCCGCACCAACATGTCCCCACAAGGATAATGTTTTTCTGAATTTCAATTCAAGCTCATGGACCCCTTGTTAAGAGCCCCTGCTACAGGGAATACTCACGTGACCACACACCCACTTTACTAGATTAGAATGAGTTACCGATTATCCTTGTGTTGGATCTTGGTGTCAGATTGTGGCATGTGGTGCTTGAGTTTTATACCCCAAATTTAGACACGTTCTTGGCCTTGACCCACCTTCTTGCGGGTATGAAACCCATTGTAAATAGGACCTCTTGAATATGCCACTTTTAGTTAAGCTGAATGAGGTTGGGACTTAATTCAGATTACTGGGGTCCTTCATAAACAGAAGGAATTCAGACATAGTGAGAGAAAGCCACGGAGGAGCTGGAAGCCGGAAGTCAGCAGGAACCTGGAAGGGAAAGGAGAGGACGTCACCATGTGGCAGGAAAGCCAGGGCTTGCCGGCAGCCAGAACACTGCCGGCCCAGAGGAAGCCAGCCTTCTGGCCTCCAAAACCATGAGTCAGCAAATCCCGGTCATTAAACCAACCCATTGTCTCAATAATAGGAAAACTAAGGCAGCATCGGAGGCACATCAGAGAGAAACTGGCATTTGGGCAGAAAGTACGAAGTCCCACTCGGGTACCTGGGAGGGGGTTTGGACAGCATCTGTGGAGCCATGTCTTAAGAGGGCAGATGCCCATCAAGTTGGTCCTTTGCTGTGAGTTTGAGCTCATGGCTGGCCTTTTCAGCCCGATGGCTTCGATTCTTACAGTGATGCTTCACCCTCAGTGACTATTCTTGGAGAGCCCCCTTAGGGCCAGTTCTCTGCTGGGCAATGAGGCCTCAGTGGTGGACAAGACCAGCCATCAGCAGCACGTGCCAGAGAGGGGGGCGGTAGAGGAAGTAAAGGGAGGCCGAGTGAGGGGCGAGGGAGGGAGGTGGGTGACTTGACTTCCTGCACAGCGGCCCAGTGGTGGTCCTGGAGGGGAGTGCATTTGCAGAACACACTTCCAAGCTAAAGAACCGACTTTTCCAGGAGAGGAAAATGGGATGAAGGCATTAAGTCAAGCAGAAACTGCTGAGGACCACAACCCCACATAGGGTCTCCATAGAGAGGAGGAGAGAGCATCTCTTAGGCTCCCTGCTGCTCCTGCTCAGGAGACTGCAGCTCTCTCCTGGTCCTGGACTGGGTGTCTACACTTCATGTATGTCTCTGTATCCCTCAAGGCCATGAGCTGCTAACCACCAGAGTTTTTAGTTTATGTGCAGTGAACACCTATGGGCTGTCTTCCTGGGTAACTGTCTGCCCCATCGTGAGCCACAGCAGCCTTTTTGTGCAATGTGCCCCACCTCCTTTCATGCCAGTGTCAACAGGACGCTGCCCCAGCCAAGCATGGGTACTCCTGCCAGCGATGATTTGGGATTGGCAGCTGGAGCCTTCGTCGTTCAGAGTGGCTGGGCCATCACATCTAAACTCTGCCTTGGAGGGCTGTCCCACAGTCTGGGAGACAGAGAGACAATCTTCAAAAAGAGGAAGCAGCAGATACGTCTGCAGGAGCCATGGGGGATAGTGTACCCAGACCCTGGAGGTCCTCCTGGTTCTGAGGGACGTCCCTGTGGCTTTCCAACAATCTGCCTGAGTCCTCCGTTTTGGTTGTCGGTCTTCCTGCTAGCTCTCACAGACTCCCAGTGCTTGCAGTCCAAGAGTTCCAATTAATTCTGGCCACACACCAAAATTCCTTTATTTTCTGTGTACGTGCAGAAGAAGGTGGCTGTCAAATATACCATGTATTCAGACTAATTTCTGGTTTGTTCACTGATGGAGATGCATGTGGACCCATTCTCCGGGCCGTCCCAGGAGCCCAATGCCCACTTCCTCGCCCTCCCTCCTCCTTCACCGAGCTCCACCTGTGGGGTCCACGTTGGTCCTTGCTTTTTTCTTGGGGTGGTCAGGGTGCAGCTCATCCTGGGAGTTCAGCTGCCGGCCCAGAGCAGAAGCGGCTCGGATGCCACCGGATGCCACATGCATTCCATATGGGAACTTGTCTTCAGCGTAAATATGGTCCCTCGAGGGCCTCGTCACGCCAGAGGGAGAGCGCCAGCCAATCGGCTCCAGCCACCCCACTCCAGTTTATAATCAGAGCAGGTTTCTCCAGCTTCAGTGCCGCTGAAGTCTTCATCCTGTTCAAAATGCTCTTGTCCCTCCTGGTCCTCCTGGGCCGCCTGCTTCTCACTTCATCTGCGCAAACACCTAACCCGAGGCCTCCAGCCTTCCGTGGCTCCCCTCTCCCTGCTTTCTCCCCCTGCCCTCCCCTCTGCTCCCTTCCTCTTTGTTTCTCTCCCACACAATGAGCATAATATAAAACTAGAAGCCAATATTCCAAAGGCGCTTTTCGGTTTTAATCAGGTTTGGGGGAAAATAGGTCTAACGTGCCACTGTACATACCAGTTGAGAAAATGTTTGACATTTGCCAAGACCACAGTGAATCTTGTCTAATAACTTCATGTTTAAATGCCACTCCAGATCCTCCGTCGCTGAGTTTTAAAAAGCACTTGTCCTGCAGAGTGTTATCATTACTAAAAATATTAGGCAGAATCTTCATTCACTGAGTCGCCGTGTAATCTTGCTGGAATACAAATCACCACTTCAGAAGGAGAGCAGCCAGACCTCTCCTAGCGGGAGGTTTGCTGGTGGAAGGGGTCATGGGCAAGAGACGGGGACGCCCTTGCCCTTCAGGGGTGCCTGTGTCTTTTGTGCACAAGGGCCTTTTGCGTCCCCTGGGCGTGGCCCGGAAGCTTGCAGCGGCTAATATAGTGACCAGGGCCCAGGAAGGGGGCGAGCTTGGCTCTGGAGTCCAGGGCCCCCTCCGCTGTCCTCCTGGCCAGGTCAGGCCACCTGTGGTCATCTGCCTTGGGCCACCTTTCGCCCTCGGTGCAGAGGAGCCGCCGGCTGCGGCCAGTGGCCGTGGCGTGCTCACACTTGGGGTGTGCCTCTTGTCGGCTGTTCAAAGTGGGCCTGGGTGCAAGTAGGCACGAAGAAAAGCCTCGGTGTGAACAGTGTAGCTACATGGGGCTGCTGCTGCTTTGTGTGTCCTCCAACCTCAGCTAGGATGCCCGGGTGTGTGTACCATCGCCCGGAACTCAGGACAGCTCTGGGTGGACGCCGCTTTGCTGGGGACCCTGACTCTGGCCAGGTGGTGTTAGAGGAAGGTCTGCAGAGCAAGGGAGCCCCGGGCTTGGCCTCCAGGCTTCCTCACCGCAGAGCCGTGGTCTCCCCACTCTGCCTCGCTGCCTCTCCTGCTCCAGGGGCTGCCGTGGCTGAAGGGGCCGAATGCCGCTATTGGAAAGACCTCCTGAGGACTCTGTCTCGCAGGTAGTGAGCAGGGAGCGCTTTACACGCGGTGGGGTCCAAAGGCGGTGGAGTGAGCTGACGATGCTATGGCAGGGGTCGGCGTCATTCCCACGGGAACGCGGGCCGGGGGCTGCGGTGGCTACGTGGATGCAGGAGAAGGTAGGGAAATGCGAGCGATGCAGGACGAGACTGCAGGGTTAGGTGCGGGCGCCAGGCGGGTTCCCAGGGGTCCCATCAGGTGCAGAAATGGGGGCGGCCGGTGTGTGCGAGAGTCCCCGGGGCTGGTGGACTTGATTTAAGCCCTGCTGAGCGTGAGGTGGCGGGATGTGTCCTTGACGTTTTTCTTCTAGATAAAAGGGACGTGGCAGCGCCACTTTCCCCTCTTTTTAGAAAGGGATTATCAGCCCTGATAAATGAGAGCAAATAAATCCTCTCTGTTCCTCTGTGCATACCGTGACGCTCCGTGCCCCGGGTGAGGATGTAAGGACGCAGGCGGGGGTGTGTGCGTGTGTGCGTGCGTGTGCACGCGCGTGTGAGTGTGTGTGCGTGTGCGTGTGCTTGTGTGTGCGTGTGTGTGCGTGTGTGCGTGTGCACATGCTTGCGTGTGTGCGTGTGTGTGTGCATGTGTGCGCGTGTGCATGTGCTTGTGTGTGTGCATGTGTGTGTGCACGTGCGCACACACACTCCCCAGAACTGGGGATTTCGTGGGCTCAGACCATATTGAGATGAGCTTAGGCACGTGGAGATGGAAATGTTGGTCACATGTATGAATCTTTCTTTGGGAGAGGACTGTGTGTGTAAGACAGGGATGATGTATATTTAGAATGATTTAGGGAAACAAGTCTTTATGGGAAAACAGATGGTCTTGAAGAAGGGGGCAAAGCAGGCACCATCCGAGCTGCAGCTGCTCCAGCGAGTGCCTCCGTAGCGCCTCCGAAGACACTTAGCGAATTCCGTCTGATTGCACTCACTCTAGCCCTTCCTATCCAGATGAAATAAGTAGAGAACAGACTCTTCTGCCTAATGAGAGTTTAAATTTTCAACTTTGTTAGCGACACGAGCCTGCAGCCTCGGCATGATGCCCGTTTCTAAGAGCTCAGCAGTAACCAAAGGCGCCCCGCTTCCCGACCCATCAGCACATGACGAACAGTATAACAACAGACTCCTTCTGGCTTGGGCTTCAACCGGCCTCATTTAGTCCAAGAGCATTTATTGAGCACCTTCTGTGTACAAGGAGCTGGATGCCAAGGGGTGCAGATCCCAATTTTTTTTTTTTTTTAATGAGCAAGACTTTCTGCTTTCACGGGACCTGCAGGGCACACAGGATGTGGGCCAGGGCTCACCGTGGGGGTCAAGCCCCACTCCGGCCCGAGAGCGGAGAGGCCTCCAGCAGGCTACTCTGCTCCGCTAAGCCTCCATGTTCTCAGCTGGGAAACGAGAATCGTAATCGTACCTTTCTCTGGGGGTGATGGTGGGGGTCGGGGAGTTGCAGCATGGAAAGCCCCCAGCCCGTCCACGACCCCGTACCTAGGAAGCGGTCAATGAGTGGCAGCCACTGCTCCGGAGCGTGCTCGCCAGCCCCAGTGAAGGCGGTGCTTGCAGAGCTGAGGCATTCAGTCAGGATTTGCTGAAATGATTTCTCAGATGCATTCATAAGCAGTTTCCGAGTACTTTTCCACATCTTTGTCCCAAGACGCCTTATTTGTATGTCTTATTAGTTTTAAGCCTCCTGAAATCAGTTTTGAGAAGGAGGCTTATCAATCTCAGTGGATCCTGGTGTCCTCCGCAGCTGAAGTCTGAGTGCAGAGCCTGTGCCGAGAGGGCAGGAGGAGTCCATGGGGGGGGGGTGTAAGAGAGGGACGGGGGCTCCCAGGGCCCTGCGCGGAGCTGGTCCGCAGGTCCTCTCGGCTTCTGCCCCTGCCCTGGAGGCCCCGGCACCTGCTTCTCCTCCTGCACTGAGCAGGGCGGGTGGCAGCTCCTCGTCCTCTGCAAAAACCTGAGCCCGGTGGCCTTAGCCAGCTCCCAGCTGGGTTGTGCCAGGATCACAAACACTACCAACGGCCCCGGACATCCCCCCAGGTGCTGCTGCTGGGTGCTCCGCCTTTGTCCTTGCGTTTGACCTTCTCCATAACTTGGTACTGCCCTGGAGCCGAGGGACCAGGCACTGGCAGGGAGGCGGGAGGTGCAGGAGGAGGACGGAGCGGAGGCAGGTGGAGCAGGCCCCGCTCACCACCAAGGCTCCTCGTGCCCCAAATTCTTCTCTAAGAATCGGGATGAATCAAAATGGCTGCTCCCAAGCGGGCGTGGGCTGTGCCTTAGTTTATGGGGGCTGCCCTAACAAAGCCCCCCAGACCAGAGGGCTTAAAACAGACACATCTACGCTCTCACTGCTCTGGAGGTCGGAAGTCCAAAATCAAGGGGTCGGCAGGGGAACCCACCGCTCCTCCCTCTCCTGGCTGCAAGCCTTGGCGGTCCGTGTCCCCAGCTCCGCACGGCCTTCTCCTCCCCCGTGCCTGTGTCAAGCTCCCCTTCTGAGAAGAACACTGGGCATACTGGATCAGGGCCTCATCTCACCTAATCACCCCTTCAAAGACCCTGTTTCCAAAGAGGGCCCCATTCACAGGCCGGGCATGGGGACTTGAACATGTCTGTTTTGGGGAACCCATGTCCACCCATAACTGCCTGTCAAAGTGATTCCTGGATGCATTTAATTGCAGAGCTCAAAGAGAATTTAGGCTATTTGATTTTACACAGAATAAAGGAACATGAGGGAAAAGAGACTCATCTGTTTGGGGAGAAGCTGGGACCCCTGGGGTACACCGTCCCCCCTCCAAACCTGCCTACGGAGCTTTTGTGAAACAGCCCCCTGAAAAGAGAGGCCCTTACTTCCAACAGGCCTCAAATTTTGCGGCTAAGTTCACCTCCCTCGTGGGCCCCAAATACAGATCCTAAGTCTGCAGCATGGACTCTGGGACCCTGGAAAACCACCCAGACGCTCCTTCATGGCAGCTGGGGTGGGGCCGGCCGGAGTATCCTCCTGTTTGCAGGTTTATCCTTTTCACTGAGGCTTCCAGAAACTGTGAGGCTGTTATGTTAAATGGGATGTGACTCGACCTGCAGAGTCAACCTAATAAGCAACTATTGCGCACTTACTGAATGTCCACCTCTGTCCAGGTCACTCTGCAGGGTGCTGCTATGACCTAATCTGGGCACTAGTGGGTGCCACCAGGGCCATCTTCTTTCCTGATTCCTCCACGGCAAATGTATATTTGTGAGACGTCAACATGAGCTCAGGAGAGCCTGGTTGTATACAGAACCCCTGGCATTCGCGGGAAGTTGCTCTGGGGACAGAACTTTCTAGCATTTCCCCCCACTGGCTTGAAGGCATCCTGTGGAAAGAGCTTCAGGAAGAGGCACCGGCTCCTATACTGACTGTGATTCGGGTTTTTCTCCTGCTGGCCAACCTTGTCCCTTATTCTGAAATACTTTTAGATTTACAGAAAAGTTATAGAGAGACCTCCTACCCCCTTTGTCCAGACACCCCTGAGGTTAAAGTCTTACCTAGCCACAAGCCCCAGGACAGGAACCCAAGCCAGGAAAACAAGGTCGGCACAGCAGTATTCACTAAATTCCAGACCTCGTGTGAAATGCACCAGGCTTTCCACTAACCTCCTGTTTGGTTCCGGGATCCCACTGTGCATTTGGTGGGGAGGGGCAGTTTTAACGACCCCCATGTGACGGTCGCCACACCATTCTCATCCGCTGATTGGGGTATCTGTGTGGGTTTAAGGACCTCTGCTCACGTGGCTGCCCAGTAGGTGTTCTGACCCCAGAATTTTAAATGCAGAGATTTGGTTCAACACTTGAAAAAATATTAAACTTTAGAGATCTCGGACTCTGAAAATTGCAAGGAGATACATTCTTCTTGGACACATTTTTGTACTTCATCTTTGACACATCTGTTATTTTCAAAAACAAATAACCTTGAGTCTTTTTCTGTCCTGCTTTCCTAACTGTGCAACATGACAGTGGGTTCTTTATTATATATCAGTAAGTGGTAGCTCCCCCACGTAAATACAGCATTCACGCCAGGGTGGCCAAATTTTACTTTGTCAGAAGAGCACTTATATTTTCTGCAAGAAAGACACCGGGGAGAGTAAAGATGGCAGGGCTGACAGCAATGTTCCCTGACTTATTTTAAAGAAGAAAAAGAAAATATAGAGAGATATGCATTTTTTTTTCTTAAAGAAAATGAATTATTCTTTGAAAGTTAGTCAATCTCTTGGGGGCACAGTGTGGAAAATTAGATTTTAATGGCTTTGGAATTGAGGTTCCATGGGTCAATAGTACTGGATACTTGAAGTAAAATGACAAATCTATTAGAAAAAAATCAAACATTTTGTTGCTCATCAGAAAGGCAGTCTGAGGATACCAAGCATTCTCTTGGAACTCTTCTGAAGTACAGAAGGCATCAGAAAAGCACAATTTCTGGCTTGGTATTTTGAAATCCTTGGAGGAGAATCATTCTTGGATTTCTTAGACTCTCCCCGAGTCAAGGAAAAGTTCCTGGTTTCTGACATGCATTGCAGAATTTGATTGACGGGGGTTGGGCAAAATAGACATTTCATGTGCATGTAAACCTGGAAGTGCACAGAACACACTTTGTTGTTTCCCACCTGACTTTCTGCAATCA
Source organism: Cabassous unicinctus (assembly GCA_029593785.1). Classification (NCBI taxonomy): domain Eukaryota; kingdom Metazoa; phylum Chordata; class Mammalia; order Cingulata; family Chlamyphoridae; genus Cabassous; species Cabassous unicinctus. Next base: position 10,364 of record JAQZBX010064014.1, read on the forward strand.
ATCCTGCTTGCATTTATCTGGCTGAGTTACCCAACTCTGTTGCAGATAGCGTTTATGCTTCTGCTGGGTTATAAGTTTGGCAGGGCTGCCATATGCAAAAGCCAACTCTCAACTTTGTCTTGCATTCCTGACTCTGAATCTTACTTTTTAACATTCTACAGAAATGGGCACAGACCTTGCATGAACGCATCATTTCGTGGATTTGTTCTCACCTTTCTTGATCCATTCAGCAATATTTACTCTGAGTGTGTTAAGTGCCAGGCTCTGCAGGGTGAGAGGATACGGATGAGAGCTGCCTCCCTGGAGCTGACTGTCTGGTGGGAGAGAGACAAGCACACGAGGCGGTGCAGGTGTCTCTAAGGAGGTGCAGGTTACAGGTGTGATGAAAGCACACACCCCTCTGACGCTGCCTGGGATTCAGCCAGGAGAAGATGGGGGGGGCCCTTTCTGGAAGACATCTCGTGCCCAGGCCTTTTGGACCCAGTAGCCTTGGCCTACTCTGTTTGCTGTCATTCTGTCTCCCACCTGGAAGAGTAAGGCATTGTCTTACTCCACAGGTGAGCAGTGGAGGAGAGTCATCTGTCCCAGGGTGTCCCCAGGGTGCACCGCTAATTGGGGGAAGGGCAGGCAGCTCCCCACCCCCCAACTCAGTGTTGTCACCATCAGCAGCTAGATTCCTCAGGAAGCTGTTGGGGGTGACGGAGAAGAGAACAAAACCGTCAGTGGCTCCGTTCCACGTTCCACGCACCATTTTTATTGACGGTTTGATGAGCAGTGGAGCGCTTTATTCACATTTCCAGATGACAGGAAGTTCCCTCTCCCTCTTTGTCTGCCCCCACCTCCATCTCTCTCTCTCTTCCCCCCTCCCTCCCTCGCACACATCTCACACAGGGAATAGGGCGTGTCCACAATTTACTCAGAGCAGCTGGCACTGGGTTTGAGACGTGGGAGCAGCTTTGGGGGAATTTGTGATGGAGAAGTGAGTGACAGCGGCTCGGCTTTCCCCTCTGGCTCGCTTCCTGGAGTCCTTAGAGGGGCAGGTGCAGTGCGTCCACCGAGGGCTCCACCCGGGAGGCAGCCCCGCAAGCGGCCCCATCACCCGGCACTGCCACCACCCCAGTCGCCCTGGCAGGAGGCTCCAGCCGCGTCCTCCACCCTCTTCCCTGCAGGCGCCTGCCCTCCGCCCTCGGCTCACCAGGCCCCGTCGTCTCCACCTTTGCTCTCTCCCACCGACGGCCGCCGAGCGCAGAGCCGAGCCACCCTGCAGTTTAGCCCCCCACCTGCCAGACCCCCTGCTGCAGCCGCCACGCCCGTGGGCCCGGCGCCCGCCGACCTGCTCTCCTCTTCACTCCCATCTGTGTCCACTTCCGCAGCTGCTGGGCAATGAAAACAGCAGAAATTTATTCTCTCGCAGCTCTAGGGGCCCGAAGTCCAAAACCGAGGAGCTGGCAGGGCGGGCTCCCTCCAAAGGCTCTGGGGAGGGTCCCTCTGGCCTCTCCCAGCTTCTGGGGGCTCCCGGGTTCCTGCATCGCCCCAGACTGCCTGTCTTCACCTCACTTTCTCCTCTTCTGTCCATGCCAAGCCTCCCTCTGCCTCTCTTACAAGGACACTCGCGGTGGCATATAGGGCTCACCCAGATAACCCAGAAGCTCTCCCCAGCACAAGGTCCTCGACCTAGTCATCCGCAAGGACCTTCACCCACAGAAGACCCATGGGCGGGCGCCCGGGCTTAGCACCTGATGGCTTGGGCAGCTTTGCTCAGCCACGACAACAGCCCTTGGTGGTGGGAGAAGCTCCAGGGCCCTGAGCCCCACTCCTGGGGGACACGGCCACTCCCTGCCCTGCTTGCAGCCAGGACCTCTCTTCCACCCTCCTGGGACACTGCACCCGCCCCTGCACGTGGTCCCTGCCGCTCTCTCCATTGGGGCTGCCCTTCCTCATTTCTATTTCTAAGTAATGTGCCCACTCTTTAGACCCAGCCCATGCACCCCAGCTCCAACTCATCCCAGCTCAGATGAGCTCCACCTCTTGGACTCTTAAGAGCAGCAGCTGGCCCTGCTTGATGGAGGCCCTGGCGGCTTCGGAAACAATGTCCTGCGTCCCCTGCAGACTGACTTAGCTCCCCAGGGTTGCTGTCAAAGCACCACACACGGGGGGCTACAGACAACAAACTCACTGTCCCGCTTCTGCAGCGCAGAAGCCTGAGGCCGAGATGTCAGGAGGGCTGCGCTCCCTCTGCAACCTGCGGGGGAGGAGCCTCCCTTGCCTTTTCTAGCTTCTGGGGGCTCCTGGCAGCCCTTGGCTGGCCTCGGCGTGTCGCTGCACCTCGCCGGCTCTGCCTCGCCCACCCCCACACGGCGTCCTTCTTGCCTCCACCCCGCGTGGCCGTCTTCTTTGTGTCTGTCCATATCTCTTCTCCCCTCTTATAAGGACCCTGTCGTGTTAGTCTAAGGCCGCCCTACTCCAGTATGACCTCATTTCAGCAGAGCTGATTCCATCTGAAGTGGCCCTACTTCTAAATAAGGGCACCCTCCCAGGTGCTGGGGTGAGGGCGTCAACTGATCTTTTCGTGGGGACACAATTCAACCCCTAACACCAAGTAAACTGGAGCTCTGAGTGGTGTGAGATGGGGGCGGGGGGGCCCAGGGGCCCAGGTAAGGAGCCCGGTGATTCCTGGGCATGGGGGAGCCGGCAGGGGGTGAGTGATACACAGGAACGAGAGAGGTGCTGGGTTATGCTTGGGGAGAAATCCTGCTAGAGCCAGGGAGAAAACAGACCTGCAGGAGGTGGTGAAGCAACGGGAGGAGCCGGACAGGCGGCTTGTCGCAGACCAGGCTGGAGTGAAGGTCTCTGCTCTGAGAGAAAAGAGCTGAAGGGGGTCCACCACGTCACACCACGTCTTTCTCATCCGTGCATCGCAACAGCCGGCACCCCGCTTTCGTGACGTGGGTGCTCACGGGAGGCTGACATGGACGAACAGAGCTCGAGTTCTGCCAAGGATCCAGAAATTATTACAAGTTATCACCCTTTTTATGAGATATAAGAATTAGAAGAGCCTTGGAAAAACAGCCCAGGCCTTTCCGATTTCTCCAACCCACCCATTTTTTGCTAAACATGAATGTGGCCTGTCCTCTTAGGATGCCACTCGAGAGTAAATGCTAAAATGGGCTGAAAGCACACCTGAGCAATGGTAACATTGAATTAAGTCTTTAACAGGCTGGACATACCTCCCCGACTCCTCCGCGGGCTAGTGTAACGGCTTCCTTTAGACGAGCTGGCAGAGAAGGGGTCGAGACGCCCAGGACTCACTCCCCACGTGGAGATGGGTTTGGGGTTTGAGCAGCTCTGCCTCCTCTTGAAAGCTTGTCCCTCTCGCCCTCCGCCTGCCTCCCGGTTGGTGTCAGCCCCGGCTTCCAATTCTGAAAATCACCTTCCCTGGATGGCTGGATGGCGCTAGGCAGCAGAGCCCACCATTCATTTCACTCACGAGCCGCTCTCCTCGCCCAGAACGTTCACCTGGGTGCCCTGGCTAATCTTCCCCAGGAGACCCTGATTGTGGATGAATTATCTGAACGGGAAATCAGTAAAGAGAGCGGAAGGCTCCCTCCACCTTCCCTGGATGGGCCATATACACGCCCGGGAGAGGGTGGCCGTGGAGAAGAGGTTTCCTCTGGCCTCCCTCCTCCTCGTTCTCTTGCTAATTAAAACATAGCTAATGCCAATTAAAACACCACTAAGAGCTATTATTACTTTTTTGTTTATCCACAGACCCAGGATAATGCAGGGAAATGAACTGGAAACTCTGTGTACTGTCTTAGCAATTGGCGTGCTGGATCGCTGGGCTTGGAGCTGCACTGAGAGCCGCTGTGGCCTGAAAAGAGCACCATGCTGCGGGCTGCAGCCGCTGCCAGAGGCTCAGCCAAGGAGGCCATCAGGACGCCTCTTCCCCTCCCAGGCCAAGGGGGTCTGGGCCAGCAGGTGCAGCAGGACCCGTGCCCCTGAAACAGGTGAGAGCACAGGTGAGGCAGGGAAGGGCCCTGTGGCTGCGTGATAAACAGAGGAGGCCCCGACCCAGCCCTGTCTGGGCCTCAAAGCGGCAGCACTCAGGGGCGGCTAGAAGGGAAAAGTTACCTGAGTTTGTGGCACCTCTCCAAATACGGAGCACGTTCCAGCGTTCCAAACTCCTCAGCCCCTGGTCAAATTCTGCTTCATCTTCCTTCTTAGCAAGGGGGTGGCATCCTGGATTCTTCACTGTGAAAATGGTGCCATGGGAGACGCAGCATCCCGTGGGAGGAAGACGGATGCTCACCGGCCAGGTCTGGGTTCGGACCGCCAGCTGGCCTGGTGTGCCGAGCTCCGCTCGCCTCATCTTTAAAACGGGCAACATCAATACCTCCCTCGGAGAGTCACAGCAGGGATGAGCAGCCCCCGCGTGTGAAGGTACTGGGCCTGGTGCCTGGCACAGAGAAGCGCCCCAAAATACCCTCTAGCACTGTCATCCTCATCAGTGCCTTCCTGCCGGGCAGATAAGGGATTCCGAAACTCAGGGGCAAGAAGAGGCTCGTGCTTAGCGACCTCGTCTGCACGTTAGAATCATGGGGAGGTGGTTTAAAAGCTCCCATCGTCCAGTCCCATGTTCAGACTGATTAACTCAGAATCTCTCAGGTTATTTCTACGTGTTGGTGAAGTTGGGAACCACTGACTTAACCCGCCCTCACCACCATCCAAGGAGGCCAGACCTTCAGCCGGGCGCCGGGGGCCCCCCGACAGCAGAGTGGCTGCGAGTCACACGGGGCAGTCGTCAGGCCATCTGCATTTTCGGAAGAATCCTGCAGCAGCTGATGGACTGCATATGCCCAGGAAGGTTCTGTCACATTTACACCTTCATCCTCCATGAAGATGGGCTGTAGCCACCTGAGGGTCCCCTCGGACCGAGCAAGGGGTCCAGGGCCCCAGGTGCAGCCCATGGAAAGCCCATGGCCAGGCCCCCCGAGATCCCCGCCAGCTCTGTGCAGACGCATTCCTGAGCTCAGCCACAAGTGCCACTGCAATGAGGACATGGGGTAATTTGCGTGAGAGCCTCACGTGTGACAATGATTTGTCTGGTTTAAGGCAAAACAAAATGAAAACGCCTATGCCCCTTCAAATCTACTTCCTCACATATCATCTCCTAGTAGCAGGAAGCGTTTCAGCTCTGAAGATTAAGCTGACTTTTTAATAACCAGGGTAAATCCACATCCTCTGATCCTCCTAATTTTATAGCGAGGTGATTACCAAGTATGGGTGGTTTAAATATTTATAGGAACATAGAGAAGCTCCTAATGGCTGAATCAGCTTCAAATGGCAGGTGATGACAACACATTTAATGAACACAGATTCCGCTAAACACACACAATGAAAGAAAATGCTGCGACAGGGACTTGCAATTGAATATGCAAAGTGGAACTCAAATGAACCACTACGCCAGGGGTTTAGCTCCTGTTAGAGAGATGGGGGTGGCCAGGAAATGGCAGTTTTACCTCACTGTTGGGAATCATGCCCAGCTACTGACACCTATGAAGTTAATGCCCACCACAAAAGGACAGAGGGAAGGAAACAGGGGCTTCCTGTAGCCTGACCACAGGAATGATGACTACCCTTCCTGGACCCTCTGTCAGCACTAACTGCAGTTCCTTAGATGATTCTGCATCTTGAGTGGCTTTCACCCCATTTTGCAGATGATGAAACTCAGACTCAGAGGGATAAAAGTGACAGACCACGCCCAAGGCCATGTAGCCAGTGGGTGTCAGCTGGGACCTCTGACTCCAGAGCCATATTCTAGAGTTCTAGAGTCACATTGCTCTCCCTGGCCTCTGTGCCATCCTGAGGACGCAGAGTGAACCAGCTCCCCAGTGACTTCTCCAGCATCATGACAGCTCAGCCCATCTTCTTCCTGAGAAGCATCCTAGATCCAAAGCACGTACAAGTGACACCCATCCTTATCCCCAGAGAATGGAGAGGCCAACTCGTTTAGCTCATTCCACCCTGAAATATGTGGAGCAGCTATTTATACTCAGTTTTAGCAGCAAAAGCTTCACCAAGGAAAACCAAGATCTTCAAAAAGAAAAGTTAAAGAGCCAAACTTATTCAAAGGAAATCTTATGCTAAGGCCCGATGTGCAGAGGAGATGAAGAAAAAGTTTCCCTGATGGGGTGGGGTTCTCCAGCCCTGCTGGCCACACC
>JAQZBX010064015.1:0-16579 GCA_029593785.1 Cabassous unicinctus
ATTAGGAAGTCATTGGACAGTTTTAAGCAGAGAACATGACCTGTATTTTGCAAAAGACCACTCTTGCTGCTCTATGCTGAGCAGATTCTAGAGAAGCAAGAATGGATGCAGGGAGAGCAGTTAGCAAGTCTTTCCCTTGGTTCAGGTGCATGGAGTATCTGCCTTGAGCCCCGTACTTGAGGTGGGAGGTTGCAAGATGCTGAACGTTATCCTCCTTTCTAAATATTAAAATTCAATTTTGACATTTCTGTCTTTAACAATGTCTCAATGGGCCTCTTTTCAGAGGCCAGTATCTTGGATGGACTCTGCACTGGCTTGTGTTTCCCTGGGTCCTGCCCTCTTCTAGGGATATTCTTAGAGGGTGACAGGTGAGAAAATTATCCTGGTCAGAAAGAGGTAGTGGTAGTGATGATGGAGTGGGCAAAAATATTCTGTAAGTAATATTTTGATGATAGAATGAATAGACCCAATGAGGGAGAGAAAGGTGTTGAGATGTGTTACTCAGTTTTCTGTGTAATGATGGTCCCATTGTATGACAGGGGAATTCTGGAAGAGGACAAATTTGGGAGTGGGGTTTGATTCTGAGTTCAGTTTGGACATGCTAAGTTTGGGTGTACCTTTGGGATATTGAATGGGAAGTTTTGAGAAGTTGGGATATGGAACTCAGAGGATAAGACTGGGCTGAAATGATTAATTTTTTAGTCATGTGCATTTTAGGAATTAATTGAAATTGTGGGCTTAGATGAAATTGCTTTAGGAGAGAAGAGACCTAAGACAGGAGAGACCTAGGATGAAGCTTGGAGGACTAGGCAAAGGACTCTACTTACGTGGGTTCACACCCACACGGATGGATTAAGTTTAAGATCATGTTTTTCTGGGGGGTACATATAGCTCCAAAACACCACAGATACTATGTGACTTTTGATGCTAGGTCATATGAGCCTTATATTTTCCACCTTGGTCCCTTGAAATACTTGCTCAGATGGATGCCAGCTACAATATAAGAAATTCATCTATCCTAAGACCTGCAGTTCAAAGGTCCCTAAGACTACCTTCAGGTTCAATGATTCACAAGAAGGACTCATAAAACCCAGCGAGGCTGTTATACACACGGCATGGCTTATTACAGTGAAAAGTACAGATGAAAATTAGCAACAGGAAAAGGTGCATAGACCAGGGTCCAGGAGACACCAGGAGCAAGCATCTGGTTGCTCACTCCCAGTGGCGTTGTGTGGAAAGTGCTTAATTCTCTCAGGAACAATGTGTTTCAACACATATTGAGTATTGCTAACCACAGAAGCTCAATTGATCTTTGGTGTCCAGGGTTTTATTGGGGGTCAGTCATGTAGGCATGGATGTCCATCCACATGGCTAACCTTAGTCATTCAGTCTGCAGCCCCCTAGAGGTCAAGTTGATACCTGTGGTGTAGGGCCCACATCACAAATCACATTGTTAGCATAAAGGACCTGGTATGACCCAAGGTCTCCACCATAAATCACAATGTTAGCAAAGATTAGCTCACATGGGACACAGCCACTCAGGTAAACAAAGACTCTCTTATCAGGCAAGATATTCCAAGGGATTAGAGGTGAACTCCCAGGAGCAGGTCAAGGGTGAAACCTTTCTTTGGAAATGTAGAGGGTGTAGACAATCCAGACTTGCTGAATTGATCCTTTATATACAAATACCATGCTGTGAAGAAGCCCAAACTATCTATGTGAAGAAGCCACAGGGAGAGAAAGAGAGAGCTTCCTGGTCAGCGATTCCAGTCTGGGTACCAGGTACATGAGTAAAGAAGCCATCTTGAATAACTAGCCCAGGCAAGCCATCAGATGACTTGAGAGACCCCCAAGGAAGAAATCCCTAGCAGATGCCAGACAACCCACAGAACTGAGAGATATAAAATATATATATATGGTTTTATGTTACTACATTTTAAAACTGGAACAACATGGGAATTCAAAATGGGTCTGTTTGAATTGATGGTATCAAGGTCACTGATGACCTATTGAGGGTTGTGTCTTGGAGTCATGGAGGCAGAAGCCAAATCTGAGTGGGTTGAAGAGTGTGTGGAAGCTGAAGAAATTAAGACACTGAATATAGCCGCTTTCTAAAGAAGTTTGGCTGTGGATGGGGTGGAGATAGAAAGATTGGTAGTTGAAAGAGGATGTGAAGATGAGGGAGGGATTTTCTAAAAGTGCTTTCTGCTCCTTTATCATGTTTATAAGTACTCTCACTAAAAAGCCATTGTACCTGAATTTCACCAAGCCTCTTGATGTTATTACCAGAAATACATGGAATAGAAACACAAGTTATCAACACTGTGAGGACACGATAAGTCAAATCAAGAATGTGGGATAATCTATGTAACAAATGGCCTGGGTAATCAATGGCATTTAAAAAAAAAAAAAGGAAAAGAAACTATTCATAGGATAAAAGCAACTTAATAGATATAATAACGGAGGCCTTGTTTGAATCCTAATTTGAACAACCCAACTGTTAAAAAAAAAAGACCTCTTTGCCTCCCTGGCACCAAGGGATTATTACCAAGCACCAACTACCAATGCATTTGGAAAAAACCTTGACTGAAAGGGGGAAATATTAAATACAAATGAGTTTTTATGGCTAAGAGATTTTAAAGTGAATTGGGAGGTCATTCCAGAGGTTACACTTAAGCACTTCTGAGGAGGGTCTCATTGACTGCCATGGTAAACGTGCCTCAGACAGGTTCAGGGGGCTCCTGAGGGCTCTAGAGACATCTAGACACTATAGCAGGGCAGACAATCTCAGGAATCAGCACCCTATTAGTGGGCCTTGCTTTGGAATATATGCTCCCCAATGTAACAGAGTTAGACTCATTTATAATTTCCCTACACATGGCTCTTCTGCCCCTTTTATTTGAACCTATAATTAGCACTATACTCATTAAGTATATGTCCCGGAGACTGAAATCTTTGGTCTTTGAGCCCTGAATCTCAGCAGAGTTGCAACACCTACTCTCCAGTTCATTGGTCTAGCTCAGGACAACTAACAAAAAGATAATGATGGACAACGCCCATCCCAAAATAACAGAGACTATCTGCAACTGCGAGCAAAACAGTTCCATCCATCTACCCAATGGGAACTAAGCCCCCTCTTAATCAGAAACAGAGTAGGCATCACCATCCCCAAATCCTCAAGACTGAGGGATGAACAAACATAAGGGAGAATGCAACTACACACTAAAATAGACATTATTATTCCACCAATGGAAGAACTTGTATCATTGATATAAAGGTAGTGGCCACCAGAAGTTCTGAACGGAGGGAGAGGGAAGAATAGGTGTAACATGGGGCATTTTGGGGACATTGGAATTGTTCTTCATGATATTGCAATAATGGATACAGGCCATTATACATTTTGTCAAAACCTATAAAATTATGTGGTGCAAAGTGTAAACTATAATGTAAACTATAGACCATGGTTAGTAGCAATGCTTCAATATGTGTCCATCAATTGTAACAAATGTACCACACTAATGAAAAATATTGTTAATGGGGGAAAGTGTGGGAGGGGAAGAGGTGGGGTATATGGGAATTCCCCTATATTTTCAATGCAACATTCATGTAAACTACAGCTTCTTTCAAAATAAAATAAAATAAAATAAACCTCTTTGAAACAACTGGGAAAATGGAATATGGATTAGATATTGGATTCTATTAAATAATTGCTGTTAATTATTTACTATAAAAATGGTATGGTGGGGGAGCGGACGTAGCTCAAGTGGTTGAGTGCCTGCTTTCCATGCACGAGGTCCCAGGTTCAATCCCCAATACCTGAAAAAAAAAAAAAAAAAAAAAGGTATAGTAGTTATGTCTTTTAAAATATGCCCTTTTCAGCTAGAGATATATATTGTAATGATGTGATGTGTGAGATTTGCTTTAAAATACATATATTGGTAAAATAGTAATGATTTTTGAGGCTGAGTGATGTGTAAGTCGGGGTTCATTTTACTAGCTTTTCTATTTTTGAGTATGTTTGAAAATTACAATAAAAAAAAGTTTCTTAAAACTGTATTGAATCATATTCTTCATTTTATTAAGGCTTTACTGGCAATAATCAGATTAATATTCATTTGTGGTAGCCAAATATGGAATATATCCTCATTGATGTAATGACTCTCCTACTGGGATATTGGAAAGAATATCCATAGTACTTGGTTACTCTAGTGAGCCTCCATGATGGGGTGCAAGGGAAGCCAAAGGGAAGTAAACAATTGAGAGGAAGAGACTGAACACACAGGAGAGAGGGGCTATTGGCAGTGCTCACACTAAGAAGGAGGGTAGAGATGGGATCCAGAGTTCAGGTGAAAGATGAGGTGCAGTATAGACAGGGGTATGTGTAGTGGTATCTGGGGGAAGGGGAAATTCCCATTTGGCAGCCTCTAAATCCTGGGGGAAGTAGGAAGTGCTTGGGAGGTCAAGTGCTGGAAGGTTGAGGGGATTGTAATGAGGAAATTGTAGTCTGAAAAGCGTGGAAAACATTTGGCAGTTACTGAGGTGGGTGGGAGTGGGTTTACTGGGGGAACACAGTAGGAATGAAAAGGAGATTAGAGTATTAGCAAGAGCATTATTGAAATGATGGACCAGGAACCTTAAACTGGATAAGGAAAACAATGGAAGGAAAATCCCAACGAACTGGGAGAAAGGAGAGGCCTTACCAGTGATGGTGTTTAGCAATGGCCCCAGCCCTAGAGATCTGGACCCAGTAAGCCTGGGGTGGGGAACGAGAATCTGCACGCTTAACAAAGAGCGTGGGTGATTCTCGTGCAGACGGCCCTTGAACACACTTTGAGAACCACTGCCTAGTGGATGGGACCATCCTGGGGCAGGAGACCTCCAGCCGAGAGGCTTTGTGGACAGACAGCAGGCAGCAGAATGTGGGTCTGATCATTGCTTGAGGTGACTGTGAGCTTTCTTAGCCTGAGGGACTGTAATTTGGGGGCCCAAACTGTCCAGTGAGGTCCCCTTCCCAGGGTCCTGGTTGGGGCTCAGACACAAAGGTAGGGGCCTCAAAGTAACCCTGTCTATGCTCGCCCCAAGAGCTTCTCATCCAAGGGCTTTAAAACTATTGTTTTTTTGTCTTGTTTGTTGTTTGTTTTTGCAAATTTTGCTTCTAGAAATAAAAATGGGCTTTCAAAATCAACCAACCAACCAATCAACACTGTCGAGGTTGGCACATATGGGCTAATTGTTTTCCTTTTCATTTAGATTTATTTCCCACTGAGTGTGAGGTAGCACATTCAAGTAAACCTTCTGTAATTCCCAGGCATAAAGCAATTGCCTTCATTTCCCAGCAGGACATACTAAAGTGGTCTCATTTGCAGAGAGAACTGGAATAGCAGTTTTCTAGCTTAAGGCTTGGGGGAAAATGCTTTTTTTTTCCTTCTGATAATCATAATCCACTCCTGCTTAAAAAACATGTTTCAAACTCCAAAGAACTCAGAAAGTCTGTGATATGCTGGAAGGAGGCATTAAGATATCTTCTGTTAGCTAATTTATCTGCAACCTAGATAAACCTCATGTTTCTCCTGTCCTGCAACTTCCTCAGCCACAGACCCTATGAGTTGCCTGGAGGTCAAAGAATTAAGCCCACCCTGAATTAGCAGAAGCAACAGGAGTACAAAGAATGGCATTCTTTCTTCCCAGTCTCCACTGTGATTCTCTGATTTGAATTTGCAGTGGCAGAATACAGGAAAGGTGGGTGCTCCAGGAGTGGGGGCACGGCCTGAATATAGGTCAGGAGGCTGGCAGGTCCTGGGACACTGTGGGCATCACACCTGAAGCCCAGGGGAAGCAAGGCTGACTTGGTATGGGGAGCTGGGTTAGGGAGGCAGAGGGGCTTTGAGCGGTGCCTGGGGAAATCCCGAGCCATTTAAATGAGCCATTTAAATCTGACAGACAAATTGGTGTTTGAAGATTTACCAGGCAGTGATGTGCAAGCTGAAGTGGGATGGGGGAGGGGGAGGGTAGCAAGGGGTAGCAGAGGGAAGAGAAGGAAGCTAGGAGAATAAAGATTATGCTTTAAGCCAACAAACAATTCTTGTGCACCTACTGTGTGTCTTGCCTTGTGCCAGGCACCACCTTCAAGCGTGCTCCCTTCTCAGTGAATAGAAGGAGCACCTGCCCTTTTGTGGAAGCCAAAGCCCTAATAATGTCCTCCTTGATGCCTTCCTCCCCTTTTCTTCCCCGTCTATCAAGGCGGCCTGTCAATTCCAGGCCTCTTTATCCGCCTACTCTCCCTCATCCCCACTTCCTCTCGCCTGCTTAAGCAGCCACTGTCTCTCCCTGGATCAGTCTTCCTGCCCCCATCTCCCCCCCCTGCAGTTCATCTCCACCTGACAGCTTGCTGGACCTTCCTAAAACTCATCTCACCAGGCACCCCCCACCCTAACAGAAACCTTTCAGTAGCTCCCCACCGCCCTCAAGGGAAAGCCATGCTCCCCAAAGGGCTGGGAGGTCCTCAGTGCCTGGGTCCTGCCTCCCCACCTTCAGTCCCGTGATTCAGCCACGCGGAAACGCTTTCAGGACCTCTAAGGCGTCGTGTCCTCTCTCCTCCTCCCTGTGGTGACGACATACCCCATTCTACTCCTCCCCTCCCACTCACCCTTAGGAACAGTTAGAGGTCCCTTCCTTCCAGAAGCTCTACCAGGCCCACAGGTTCCTCCCGGTGCTTCCAAAGAGCTGTCTATACTGCTCTCCTTGCGCTTCTCACACCATCTTGTCTCAGGCTCCTCTCTTCTCTCCACTGCACCTTGAGCTTCAAGAGGGCCTGGGCTGCATCCTCCTCCTCCTCATAGCAGCTCTGGCATTCAGCACCCTTCCTGACTCATAAAAGTGCTCAGTAAATATTCTTCGAGTGTGGATGGATGGATTTAAGTTTTGCAAGAACTCATGCGAGAAGGTGTTAGTTCCATTTTACAGATAAAGAAATTGTGGCACCAAAGGTTTCTCAGCTTCAAAACCCAAGATCCACTCTAGGTCGCTGATTTCCAGTCTGGACTTTTTCCTTTTCCTTGCAGCCACTGAACTTGCCATCATTCTGCCTGGTCATCCAGAGAGCTCCCAGCAGGGCATCTGTGAGAGCGAATGCAACTGTAGATGAGGTTTTGATGTATTAGGGAGTTCTGTAAACTGGAGTATTATTCAGTTTGGCGATTGCAAAGGGCCAGGAGTCCAAATGAACCATTTTCTGACATAATTTGAACATTCATTTCACAGAAGTTATTATTTGAAATACAAACCCTCTGTGTTTCTGAAAGCCAAAGGATCTGGTTGCACGTGTTCGTTACTGGTTTGTTTTTTTTTTCCACTCCAATAAATGCTCTTCGCCTGCCTCCTTTCTTTCTTTCTTTCTTTTCCTTCCTTCCTCCCTCCCTCCCTCCCTCCCTCTCCCTCTCCCTCCCCCTCTCCCTCTCCCTTTCTCACTCCCTCCCTCCCTTCCTTCCTTCCTTTTTTTATTGACTGGAAGAACTGCATTGCAGAATGATAGATATTGTTCATTTAACTCCTGCATTTACTTTCCCCTTAAACGTGATTGATCAGACTTCTCCCCCATTTAGCACCCATGTAAAACATTGCAAAAGATTGGGTCTGCAGCTCAGAGAACGTTTTTGCAGCAATCTGTTCAAGCCGCAGTTGCAGCAATCTGTTCAAGCCACAGCAGGCATGCCGAGTGGCATGGAAGCTCTTAATGAAACGTTGGTGGATATTAGGATTTTATGGGCTGGAAAACAGTACAAATCAAAGAGCTTTGCTTACTGTTTATCTGTTTAGAACATTTTTATTTTCTAAACCTAGCAATGTTCATCTTTTTTATCCCTCATTGCTGTTTGGTTCTTTACATATTGATTTTCCTGTTCACTGGCATGGCCTGAGGAACCGACACACTCAGGTGTGATGTCTGCAAGAGCTTGTGGGCCAGGAGAGGCAGGAGGGGGTGCGGTTTCTGCCCCGAAGCCCCCCAACTCAAGGGATGCGTTTTGGGTTTGCATTGTGTCTCTCCCAAAAGATATGTTGCACTCCTAATCCCCAGAACCCCTTATTTGGAACTAGCGTTGTTCCGCAGATGGAATTAGGCAAATTGAAATGAAGTCATACTGGAGTAGGTGGCCCTTACGCCAATATGACTGATGTCCTTATAAGAAGCAGAGAGGAGTCACAGACAGACACAGAGAGAAGATGGCCATGACTGAGATTGAGTTATGCTGCCACAACCAAGGAACGCCAAGGATTGCTGGCCACCGCTAGGAGCCAGGAGAGAGGCACGGGACAGATTCTTCCCTACAGGCTTTAGAGGGAGGGTGGCCCTTCCAGCTACTTGATTTCACACCTCTAGCCTCCAGAACTCTGAGACAATAAATTTCTGTTCTTTTAAGCCACCCAGTTTGTGATACTTTGTTAAGGCAGCCCTAGCAAACTCAGACAGGGTGGGAGAGAGCATGGCTCGCTGAATTTTAAAAATCCCTACACCTCTGTTTGCCTTGTATGGCTTTTCTCTTGGGCCAGAGGATTGACCTTTTATATTAGTTTCTTGTCAACATTTGCATGCAAACCCTATGGCAAAGGTAGCTTTCTTTCCTTAGATTTCATAAGGAGATGTAATCAACAGAGCCCCAGAGAGAAACAGAATATTTCCCAGATGCTTGGTCCAGGGGTTGGCAAACTTTTTCTGTGAAGAACCAGATAATAAATATTTCTGTTGCTACTATTTAGTTCTGTTGGTACAGGATGAAAGCAGCCACAGACCATACAGAAATGCATGGGCGTGACCATGTTCTAGTAAATCTTTATAAAAACGGGCTGGGGGTGGGGAGTGATTGGGCTTATGAGCTAAAGGTTGCGGACCCTTGGTTTAAATGAACAGACTTTATTGAAGGGACAAGCTACAGACATATGGACAGGAATAAGGGAACCAACAAGGGACACTGAGACCTCCAGAGGCTTGCAGCAGCAGGAAGCTGCCGGAGGAGCAACGGGAGGAAATACCGTTACTATGCCCAGTGACAGTGGGGCCATGAAGGAGGTGCCAGAGCTGGAGGGGAGCAGGGAAGAAATATCCCAACCTTTCTCCTCCCTCCATCAGATCTCCTGCCTGTGTCTCCCATTGTCTGAACCCTATCAAAAGCCAGCCAGGAAGGGGCTCAGGTGATGCAGGCCTCAGGGCTCAGCATCTCAGAGCAGGTGGAGTAGGGTGGACAATGGCCCAGGGTGGAGGTGAGGTGGAGGCAAAGAAATAGAGCATAGGTAATATCTCTGAGGGGACTAATTTCTTAGAATCTACGCTTTTTGGAGTGACAGTGAGGTTGGCTGGCCACCTTCCTTCACCTGGTTGTACACCTTGACTTTACTCTGGAGAACCAACCCCCCCACCCCCTCAGGTGGCCTTGTCTAGGTGGTGCTTACCACCCCTCCCCCACAACCCTGCTCCAAGTTTGGACATGTGACTCAGGCCAGGCCAATCAGAGCGCTGCATCCCCCTGGTCATGCTGATTGGGTCAGGGATGGGCACATGCTATAATTCAGGCCAATGAGACACGGGGCCAGAACTTTTCTTTGAACTGGTGGGACACAGAGCTTTTTTTCCTGGTGGATATCAGGCTTGATCTTCTGGCAGCCAACTTACAACACGGTGAGGGCCTCACAGGGGGACAGCCCGTGCTCAGTTATCACAGAGGAAAGCAGAGTGCTTGGGGGGGTGGGGAGAAAACCAGGTCCTGATACTGTCACTGAACTCCAGGAGCAAGCTATATTCTGAAATAAACCCCTTCATTTCTCAGTTATGGGAGCCAATACATTCTCTTTCTTTAAAACCAAGATCACTTTTCTGTTTCTAGCAACTGAAAGAATCCTTGCTGAGAGGAGAATCCAGATTTGTCTCTGGAGCCAAGTCCTGCCTGCCCCACAGATGGATTTCAGATGAGGCATATCTAATCACCAAAGCATGCAAGACACAATGATTCTCATGTGTGCATGAATATTTTCTCATGTGCAGGCAGCAGCGTTCAAGCAATAGTGTCTATTGCTAGCATGTACATTTCTCAGAGACAAAAATCTTGCTTTTCTGAATATCTATGTGGCCCGGACCTCACGTGTCACAAAGACAGCAACTTCCCAGGTAATTACATAGGTATGGTGATAACCATAGCAACCCGGCAGGTTCCGCAACATAATGTCTCGCAGATCACAGTGGCTCTGGGACACTGATGTTAATACGGTAGCTGCCCAGGTCTGCATTGTTTTCCTTTGCCTTCTGCTTTGCTTGAACACAGGATTTCCACATCACCCAACACCTCCCTTCAGTCAGTGATTCCCAAAGTTTTTAATTTGGGGTGTGTGTGGGGGGGCAATAAAACAGAGAAATGAAGAAGGTTACCATCTTTTTTTTTGCTAAGTAAGGATATTTGACAAAAGAGAGAAAACCAACAACCAAGGAACAAACAACTATCATCTACTGTTATCATGATATCCTGAAGAACAAATTCATCCCTCTGAAAGTGGAGAATAAAGCAAAGCCCTTGAACAGAGTACATTTATCTTGAAGAAAAATACAGGACCTTGGGTCACCGCATGTGACTGGAGGATTGTGCACAGCCAGGGCACCTGGAGGTCCTTACTCTGCTCGCCAAGCCGTGCCCCCTGCATGGGCTGTGTCTGTTAGAATGAAGGGATGCTTTTTTCTTTGCACAAAGCAGCTTCCTGGTTGTCAGTCTGTGTGCTGGCTGGGTTGTGCCTGCCGTGAAAGGGCAACTTTTTTTAATCGGCTCAAAGCAACTTTTGGAGCTAGCAGTGGTCTTGCACCTCATTGTCCAACTTTTAAAGTTTTTACTGCAGCCTGTGCTTAGACACCAGTGCCTGGCACGTAATAGATACTCAATAAATACATGTCCAGTGAGTGTTGAATGGCTAGCAGGAATGTGGTTTGCAGCACAGCCACGGGAACCACATTTTGTGTAGATTTCTCATTGGTGTCTAAGTGGCAGGGAGTGGAGAGGAAGACCAGAGAAGCCCTTCTTGCTTCTCTAGTCTTTATGAGGTCCATAAAGAAACCAGCCCAGATTAAGTGCCTTCCATGTGCAATGCAAGGCACCAAGTTTCTTGTATTGTTATCTCATTTCACCCAATTTACAGCTCAGGTGGCTGAACCTTCAAAGGGTAAAATAACCTCCTCGAGGTCACCTAGCTGATAAATGGAAAAGTGAGATTTTGGCTGTAAAGTCCATATCCCTGGGATTTATGTAGAGTTAACCCAAGGCCTTGTGCCTGAAAGTGCTGAATGAATAAGTGCCATCTGCCCTGTGTCCCTGGGAAATTGCCCAGCCATGGCCTTTGTGATTAGCTTTTCCCCGTCTTACTTCTCAGCACCTCTGTCACTGCCCCCTCGCCCCCATCAGTTCCCTACACCCACTCCATCCTATGTCTGGTGGTGAAGGAACTCATGACTCAGAGAGGCTAGGTAACTTGTCCAAAGTCACATAGCATGCAGCGAGACTGAGGCTTAAAACAGTCAGGATCCCTCCAGACCATATCTGATCCCTCAACTGCACTGATGATGGGATAAGGAGCCCGAAGCTTTGTTTATATCAGGGAGGGGAATACTTGAGATCCAGACACGACTATTTTTTTTGAAGGCATTAAATTGCCTTAAATATTTCTGGACGTGAAACAGGATGGAGGAGGGCGCCTCTTTGCAGCTAGGCCAGGTCTCTGACATTTTATGAAGTAACTGAGGAAATATTGGTTTGGGTTGCTGTTTGTAGCTCAGTTGTTGGATTCAGGACCTATGAATGAATCTGAAATACCTGATTAAGGGCTGGAGGGTGAAAGGGAAGGCAGGAGGCGTAGTAAGAAATACCTAAGGAGTGTGTTTTCTTCTTGGCCACGAGTCTTCACTCCTAGCTGAAGCTGGTGGAATTTGATGTCTCCCAGAGACCTTAGGAGGCTTTGGATAGAGGTCCCTGGTGGGGTGTTCACTGCTTGGCCAGCATAGCAGCGCTTCTGCATCGGAATCTTTTCTTTCCTTGTCCTGTGTCTGCAAGCCACAGAACTGAGTGAAAAGAGGGAACAGATGGGTGGCAGTCTGGATGATGTAAATAGTCTGGTTTTAAACGAAGAGATAGCAGGAAACCAAACTCACACTAGATATTTACTGGGCATCTTCTATGTACCAGAGACGTTGCATATTTATCTCCTTTAACTCCATTTTACAGCTGAAGGAACTAAGGCCTAGAAAGAAAGGGAAAGTGACTTTTCTAAAATAAAACTTGTAGGAGACAGTAAAGCAAGAACTTGAACCTAGGTCTGTCTGAGTCCAAAGGCTGTGCCCTACATGATAGATTTCAGAAGGCCCCAGTCCTCTCGTTTTTGTTACCTGCTGACTAGTGTAGAGGTTAAGATCCTGGGTTCAGTGGGGAGAGCACAGGGGTAAGAACCCTGGCTCTGTCACCTTGGACAAGTAACCCAGCCTCTCTGTGACTCTATTTTGTGATCTCTAAAACATAGGTATTCATAGCATCTACCTCTTAGAGTTCTTGTCAAGACTTAGTTGTTAGCGAAGTTGTTAGAAAAGTAACTGGTGCATAATAAGCACAGCTACTATTATTATTGTTACATCAGGTAACTTAAGCAAGAGAGCCAGAATATCAGGGCATTACTAAGGTCACTGACTTCGAGCCAGAATTGGGTGCAGCTACTGGTTAGTAAACAGTAAAATCTGCCTCTTTATCTGTTAATAAGTGTCCGGTAAAAACAAACCAACAAAAACCCAAACCTGGAAGAATGACATAATACAATGATTCTAATAAACTCTGTGTTTACTTTCCATTTCTCCTCATTGGTATTATCTGAGTAGCACTTCCCCTTACCAGCTGTGGCATGTTTTCCAGAAAGCTGGGTCTCATCTCACTCCACAGTACACAGACCTGCGTGGAAACAGTTTCCTGGGTTTTTGACAGGGTCAAACAGTCCCTGCTAAAAAGGTTGATTCTCAGGCATTCCACCACACCCTGGGATGGGAATCGACCTCACCAACCATACTGCACAGTCAGTGCATCAAGCCATTTGTCATGAGGCTGCTCTGTGCCTAGCACTGGCCTGGGTAGTATAGATAGAAAGATGGATGGGTGGATGGATGGATATGGAAATAGATATATCGATATATTTAGCATTTCATGGGACTTTTGGGAAGGCAGGAAAGCAGAAGGCATAAAAGTCATCATCCCTAACACTCAAGAACTTACAGATTACTTGTCAAGTCCAAGTGTTAGGACAGGGATGCACACAGGGTTCTGCTAGGAAATCGTGGTGGTCTGTAGAGGTGTGAATGTGCTCCAGAGGTCCTGGGATCTAACCTTGACGTATGAAGAACAGTTGGGATTTGGATAAGGAAAGAGAAAAGCAAAGGGCATATCATGAGAGGGAACAAGAATAAGCAAATGTATGGAGGATGGAAAACTCCCCCTGATCATGCACCTACTAGTACTGGGCATTGGGCATCATCTCTTCATTCATCTGCCTACTCAGTGTATTTCATAGGAAGTCTGTCAGTGGTGGTGAGTCACAGAAAACCATTTTCACTTATAGTTCAGCCACTGGATGATTGGCTCATGTAGGCGGGCGTCCCACAGGACAGTGGGATTCGGGTTTGTTGCTGGAGGAAGATGAAGAAGGCTAGAATTATGGGAAAGTAGATGACGAAGAAAGTAGAGAAGAACGTACTGAAGAAGGAAACTTAAAAATGTAGGAGAAGACAATGACAAAGTAGCATAACTAGTTTTGCAGAAATCCTATTGTGATTTACTTTTTTGCCTGGCTGCTGTCTGCCTTCTCACCCATTTGTGGAGTATAGGACAGGAAGTGACATGACCGGCTCAGGCCCATGGCCCGTTCACTTAGGCATCACCCCGTCTGCAGAGAGCATGTGCTTTGCTCTGCTCTTAGTGGCAGCATAAACACGGCAGGAAAGGCCTGCTCTAAGGGAAAAGCATCTGTCTAGTTCTGGTTCAGTGTTCCGGAGCCTGCTAGTGGAACTCAAGCGAGGCCAATGAAATGCTGGCAGAAACGATGTGATCACTTGTGGGTGGAAGCTCTGAGAGTCAGCGTGGGGCTTGCCGTATTAGCTTTTTCCTCTCTGCCATGACAACTGGCAATGTTCCAGATAGAGTCCGCTCCAACTGCAGGGTCCCCAAATGAAGTCGAAGTGGAGCAGACCCTCACTCAACCCACAGTAAGCAAGTCATGTGAATGAGAAATGAACCTGTGTTATCAGTCACTAAGATTACTGGGTTTTTGTTACCGCAAGACCCATTGGTGCTGTGGCTAAGCCACATTCTCCCACAGCTTTCTCAGTAATAGACCTTTAAATCTCCATCTGCCCTACTCTTTTTTCTCTTCCTTGAACTCTGATAGGATAAATGTTGTTATTATTTGGCCTCCCTCACACCGGTTAAAGGCTCAGTCTGCAGAACTCCAGGTAATAATTAAACTTGCATCTTAGTCTTAAAAAAAGAAGGTTGAAAGCCTCAATAGAAAATGTATTGGTGAGTTCTGATGCTGTGAAGTTAGTGGAAGATTATTTAGATAAACGGATTAATCCGATCGAAATGGTACCCAGAAGTAAATGTCAATGAACCAGACGTGGTAATTTCTTGCTCATGAAGTAGTGTTAGTATGCATGTGATTTGAAGTTTATGTTAAAACACGAGCCCGAGATTGCCTCTTGGGCTGCAGATGGCGTGAACAGGAATGGGAGCCTCCATGAATGGAAACTGTTCGTGTCAAATATGGTTAGTGCATGCAGGATGACGGGCCCGACTCGAGGTTCCTAGAATTTCGTTGTGAATCATAAACAATAAAGCAAGGCCAGAAATATAATGTCTTTTGTGTAGAAATTAGCATCAATCTATCTGTAAACATCTGCTAAGCAAATTCCAAGTAGTCTCTCTGTGCTGGAGGCTTTGCTTCAGTGCCTTAGAATAACAAGTGTTTCCTTCAGAGGGAACAATCGCCCTCATAAAATGTGTGTGTGGGATCTTAGGAGGGAGATAGCTACTCAGTCATGTGCATGTTTCCAAAACTGGGCTGCTGTTAATATGTGTGCTCAAAAAAATATGTTCCCTGATTTAAAAAAAAAAATTAGGGAAATAAAGTTAAAAAATTTTCTTTGCTGTAGGACTTCTCAGAGGCTTTAACATGTTAATATCCATTATGATTCTCCAGAAGGGGCTATAGTACTGTATGCAGCCTTCACAACTTCACAAACATTTTTGACCACAGAATTCTTGATAGATAGATAGATAGATAGATAGATAGATAGATATAAATACAGATAGATGGAAAAATAAAAAATACTTGGAAGGATGGATGGATATAGATATATAGATATATATAGCATTGCATGGGACTATTCGGAAATGATGAAGGAGAGTATTAAATGAACCTATATGAGTAATTTGGACTGAATAAATAGACCTTCACTGATGTGAACTCTTACAGTGAAAATTAAATCAGCTAATTAAATTAGGATACTTTTAGGTGCAAGAAAAAGATTTCCACATAAAAGGGGCTTAAACAATAAGGATATCTATTATATCACATAAGAAGTCTGGTGGTAGGGTGATTTCCGGATTGGGTAATTCCATAGCTTTACAATACCATCAATTCGGATATTTTCTGTTTTTTCCTGCCCTGCTTTCCTCAGTCCAAAGGCAATGCCTCCCTCCGGGTGGCAAGGTACTGCTGCAGTTTTGGGCACCAGGCAGGTGCAAGCCACCACAGAAGTTGGAAGGCAGCATTTGCTTTTGTGTGAATGCTTTTTTAGGAAAGAAACTCTATCTCAGTAGCCCCCAGCAGACTCTCCGTTGGTCCACATGGCAAGATTTGGCTTGCACTGCTGTGCCCTCATTGTAATGGAGGCTGGGAAGGTGGGTATTTGGTGTTTTAGCGGGTGGTGGGCTCTACCAGCAAGAGGAAGTGGGGTGGAGCAGGATACTTATTAGGCAGGCATCCAAGATTGGCTATCATTCAATTGTGTTTTCTCAGGCAAGTTACGTTTCCAAGCCTTAGTCTCCTCATGTGTAAAACGAGATACCTGACAGGGTTTTGTAAGAATTAAATATTTAAACATATTTAAAGTACTGAGCACAGCATCTAACACATGACTAGCTCTCTGTCTAGATTCTTTTATTTTTATTTATTTTTTTTTTTTTTAAAGATTTATTTATTTTATTTATTTATCCCCCCCTTGCTGCTTGTGCTTGCTGTGTCCATTCACTGCGTGTCTTCTCTGTGTCTGCTTATCTCCCCCTTGCCGTGAGGTCTTGCCGCATCAGCCCAGGGCACCGTGCGAGCCGGCCTGCCCTCACAAGGAGGCGCCGGGAAGCGAACCCGGGGCCTCTCATATGGTAGACGGGTGCGCTATCCATTGCGCCACAGCCGCTTCCTGCCGTGAGGTTGCTGCATCAGCCCACGACACCGCGCGAGCCGGCCTGCCCTCACAAGGAGGCGCCGGGAAGCGAACCCGGGGCCTCTCATATGGTAAACG
>JAQZBX010064016.1:0-16578 GCA_029593785.1 Cabassous unicinctus
AGTTTTTAAAATTTATAAGTCATACTGAACTTTTTCTGAATTGAAGAAGAGCAAGCCAATGAGAAATGCCAGCTCTCAGTGAGGAAAAATAATCATGAGTAACTTATAACACAAAACTGAACTGAGTAATAAGACACCCTTTATTTCCTCAAACTACTGGAAAACTGGGCATAAAAAGCATTTTCTAAAGTTATTTCCATACACTACAACTTAAGACTACTACAGAGACAATTAGGAGATTTACTGAAACAATCAGGAAGATAACAATCTTAATAACAAAACATAAAGCACAAATAGGTGCTGTGCAGCAACTATAAATTCTAGTATTGTCCTGGAGAAAGAGGTTCAATGTAAACTACTGCGGTCAGATAAAGCTTAATGAAGGAAGTGTAGCTTAAGCAGGTTCTTAAAGGAAGGTTGGGTTTGAAGAGGGAGAGGAGATGAAGAGAGAGCCCTGTAGAGTGTAATACGAAAAGAGATACAGAGAAAATAATAAGCAAGCCATATTTAAAGAAAGTTCATACTGAGGACATATGGAAGCAATGTTTGAAAAGACAATTCAGCATTGTCAGTGCAAGACTAAGACATTTAGACTTGGAACTTCATGGAAATAAGGAGTCATGTTATAATAAGAATGTTCTGTTTCAGTAACGTCAATGAAGAAATTACAGGATAAACAGTAATAAAATTCCTTTGGTGTCTCATATATTAGATATTCAGTTTCTTTAATCACAGAGATCTATGGGAATCTTACATTGTTCCTATTTTAAAGTTCTAAGATTTCTGACTTACATCGATTCTAAGCTAATACCGATTTCTCTTAGACTATAATACACAATCAATATCCTGAAATACTTTAAAATTCAGAGATAGTATCATTTACAAATGCATTGCTTCACAGGCAAAGTAAAATATATTCAAACACAGGAAAAACAACCAAATAAAATTAATTAGTAAATCGGTTTCCACAGGAACCCTAAATTCATATAACATGAAGAGTTTATGAGAAATGAAATGTGGCACTGAGAAGAGAGGATCCTTTAAATTAATGGATGTTGTACAGCAACGTAACTAAGAGCATGACTTATGAAGTAAATGCAGTTAAGGCCAGTGTTTAATGGGCAAGTGCCAATCAAGAAATGGCAGCTTGAAAAACCATAGGAGACGCTCCTAGTGCTCTTGCTGATCCCTCCCTCACCCTCTCCTGAACTGCAGTATGGAGCCAGGTGGTACTCCCAATGTGGGTCCTTGGCCTTGTTCTGGCTGGGAAAGACTGACCTAGGAAACTCCTCTCTGGCTAGCCATCCCCACCAACCCCACACCACCCTGAATTTGTCCTCCATGCAAAAGGGCTTGGGACAGCCAAAGCAGTGTAAGAAACAATTGTCAGACAGCCTGGCGGCAGCAAAGGCTTACTTGCTTTAAGTCCTACATTACAGCACCCAGGAGAGGGAGAAAGGCTCTTTCATGGGAAGTAGGGGGGAATTCAAGTTCCTGTAAATGGGAATTCCTAAGGCTACTAGCAGCCACAAGCCCAGGAAAGGATACAGACTCAGAAAAGACAGGGAGGATTATGCACTTTGCATTCGCCTTGGGCTGACCATCTTTTAAGATGGCTGAACTTTGAAGGCGAGCACTGGCCAACGCAGAGCAAAGAGCAGAGCAAAGAGTGTGGAAGGTATTCACTGCATTGCTTTGTTTGGTTTTGTTAGCTCCTGGCACTCAAGGAAATATCTGTCACACCAGCTGGATACAAACTCAAGATATAGGCATCTCAGAAACTAAACACAAGAATTAACATTTTAAAATATTAAAATGTACAGTGTTCAACAAAAGATGATGAGAGAAACAAAGAAGCAAGGAAATGATGGCCTACCCAAAGGAAGAGGATAAAAAACCAGAAGACATCAACAAAGATAACCAGACTGTGAACATACACAAAAAGAAATGATCCTCAATATGGCTAAGTACGCAGAAAGAAAGGATATCAGGAAAACAATGAATGAACAATATGAGACTCTCAAGAAAGGGAAATTTTTAAAAAGGAACATAATAGAACTACTGGAGTTTAAGTCACAATAACTTAAATGAATAATATCCTAAGGGAAGCGGGTGTGGCTCAATCGATAGAGCTCCTGTTTACCATATGGGAGGCCCCGGGTTCGCTTCCCGGGGCCTCCTTGTGAGGGCAGGCCAGCCCGCGCGGTGGGCTGATGCAGCAAGACCTCACAGCAGGAAGCGTGTGTGGCTCAATCGATAGAGCCCCCGTTTACCATGTGGGAGGCCCCGGGTTCGCTTCCCGGGGCCTCCTTGTGAGAGCAGGCCGGCCCGGGCGGCGCGGTGGGCTGATGCAGCAGGACCTCACAGCAAGGGGGAGATAAGCAGACACAGAAGAAACACACAGCGAATGGACACAGCAAACACAAGCAGCAAGGGGGGGATAAATAAATAAATCTTAAAATAATAATAATAATAATATCCTAGGGACATTCTGCCAATGCCTGCCTTTTTTTTTTTTTCCTACCTGGTTGCGTCATTCTTTTTTTGGTGCCTCTCTGCACCACACAGGTATGGGAATCCTTTTTTCTTTTTTTTTATTTTACCAGGAGGTCCCAGGGATCGAACCCGGGTCCTCCATATGGTTAATGGGAGCTCAGTTGCTTGAGCCACAGCCACTTTCCCAATGTCTACCTTTTGACTGGAGAGTTTAATCCATTTACATTTAACATCACTGCTGATAATGCAAGAGTTTCTTTTGCCATTTTCCTATTTAGTCTTTATAAATCTTATACCTTTGTTGACCCTGAAGTCTTCCTTCAATGTCTACTTTCATATTTATTTGATTTTTTTTTGTATTGTGCCATATTCATTCCCTTTTCACTTCTTCAATATTTTTTCATGTATTTTCCATGTTACCATGGGGTTAAAATTCAACATCCTAAATGTATAAAAATATTTGATTCAATACCAACTCTGCCTCAATAGTATACACCTATACCCCTCTGTCCCCCAGTCTTTTTTGAACTTGTTACAAATTATCTTTATACATTGTATGTCTAAAACCAGACTTAACATTAGTTTTTATGCATTTGCATTTTAGCATCTGTATGAAGAAAGGAGTTACATACATACCAAAAATACACTACAATAGTACTGGCATTTATAATACTCATATGGTTACCTTTCCTGGAGGTCTTTATTTCTTTTTTTTTTTTTTATTTGTAAAATGATATATAATACATATGCATATATGTGCATTTGTTTACATGAATGTTATTTGTTATATGTATATGTATACATTTTATAAAGGTGTCTAGATTACCCAAATATTACTAAGAAACTACAGGGATTCCCATGCTCCCCGCCGCCCAGGTCTTTATTTCTTTATGCTGCTTTGATCCTTTATCTAGTGTCCTTTCCTTTCCATCTGTAGTACTGTCTTTATCATTGCTTACAGGGAAGGTCTAGCAGCATTTAACTCCCTCAATTTTTATTTATTTATTTATTTTTATTTCAAAGATTTATTTATTTATTTATCCCCCCCTTGCTGCTTGTGTTTGCTGTGTCCATTTGCTGTGTGTTTTTTCTGTGTCTGCTTATCTCCCCCTTGCTGCGAGGTCTTGCTGCATCAGCCCGCCGCGCGGGCCAGCCTGCCCTCACAAGGAGGCCCCAGGAAGCGAACCCGGGGCCTCCCATATGGTAAACGGGAGCTCTATCGATTGAGCCACACCCGCTTCCCTCAATTTTTATTTATCTGGAATGTCTATCTCTGCATAGTTTCTTAAAGTTAAGTCTCACTGGATATAAAATTCTTGGCTAACATTTGTTTTCTTTTAGCATTTTAAGTATTTCATCCCAGTGCCTTTCTGCCTTTATAGTTTCTAATGAGAAATCTGTACTTAATCTAATGGGGACCCTTTTGTACAAAACATATTGCTTTTCTCTTGCAGCTTTCAGAACTGTCTCCTTGCCTTTTGCATTTGACAGTTTGATCAGTACATGACGGGGCATGTTTCTCAACAAAAGTTTAAGGATACAGTGTTTGGGGTAGGTTGAGATATCCCTTCCAAAGTTAAGGTCAAGTTGTAGCAATTTGCTCACCCCTACCACTAAGAAAAACGTACAATGATTTGTAGGCTTTTTTAAAATTAATTTTATTTTTAAAAAGCTTTAGAGTACATAAATGTTACATCAAAAATATGGGGGATTCCCATATACCTCCCCCCATACACATACACACACGTTTCCTCATTAACCATCTTTCATTACTGTGGTACATTTGTTACAACTGTTGAACACATATTGAAGCACTGCTACTAACCATGGTCTATAGTTTATAGTTTGTACTTTGTACCACACAATTTTATAGGTTTTGACAAAATGTATAACGGCCTGTATTCATCACTGCAATGCAGTGCAGGACCATTCCAATGTCCCAAAAATGCCCCATGTTGCACCTATTCTTCCATCTCCCTCCCCTCAGAACCCCTGGTGGCCACTGCCTTTACATCAACGATACAAGTTCTTCCATTACTAGAATAATAATAAGTCTACTTTACTCCATAGTCGCATTCCCCCCTTATGTTTGTTCATTCCTCAATCTTGAGGATTTGGGAATGGTGATGCCCACTCTGTTTCTGATTGGGAGGGGGCTTAGATCCCATGGGGCAGAAGGATGGAACTATCTTGCTTGCAGTTGTGTATATTCTGTTTTTTGGGATGAGCATTGTCCATCCTCATCCTTTTGTTAGTTGTCCTGGGCGAGTCCAATGAACTGGAGAGTAGGTGTTGCAACTCTGCTAAGATTCAGGGTTCAACCAGCATATGAATAGACCAAAGATTTAAGAATCTGGGACATATATTTAATAAATATAGTGCTAATTATAGGCTCAAATAAAAGGGACAAAAGAGCCATCTGTAGGGAAACTAAAAATGAATCTAACTGTTACATTGGGGAGCATATATTCCAAAGTAAGGCCCACTGACAGGATGCCAAATTCCTGAGACTGTCAGCCATTTCTATAGTGTCTAGATGTCTCCATAGCCCTCACGAGCCCTGCTGTTTGAGGCACTGTTTACTGTGGCAGTGAATGAGAGCCTGCTGAGACATGCTTAAGTGTAACCTCTGTGTAATCTCTTTGAAATCTCTTAGTCATAAAAGCTCATTTGTATTTAATATTTCCTCCTTTTGGTAAAGGTCTTTTTCCAAATGCTTCGCCAGTTGGTGCCTAGTAATAATCCCTCAGTGCCAGGGAGGCTCATCCCCAGGAGTCATATCCCATGCCGGGGGAAGGTAGTGCCTTTATATGCTGAGTATACTTAGAGAGAGGTCATATTTGAGCAGAGACAGGTCACATTTGAGCAACAAAGAGGCTTTTAGGAGATAACTCATAGGCAATATATACTACTAGGCTAAGTTTCAATTTCACAGGAACAAAATTCATAAGTACAACCATCAATATCAAGGGCCTAACGTAATGGTCTGTCCTCCTTCATTAGGCACTGCCCATGTACTCAGGGGATTCTTGCCACTGTATTAGAGAATGTAGCAGGACTTCCCAGGATGGGAATTCAATATTCTTTATATTATTGGTTGGGTCTCCACCCACCGAGACAATGCCCCATGACCACTTAACATATTCATATGCCACAGAGGCATGCCCCAGGCGCACCCCTCCCCACACATCCCATCACCAACACTCCGCACCAGTGATCCTCTCCTGCCACAGTTGTGATGACCCTCCTGCGATACAAAATCTCCCCCAAAACAAAGACAAAAAAACAAATAAAAGAAAATACAATGATAATAAAAACTAACAAATAAAATACAAAAATAAAATTTTTTTTTCTTCATTGGGTCTTTCATCACCATAAGATCTGTTTTCTTATATGTACAGTGACATCTTCTTCCATATGTTCCCCCATGTCTTATAGTTTTTGCTTTATCTTCAAAGAAGCTTTAGGTTACAGAAAAGTCAGATAGAAAATATAGGGGATTCTCCTATACCCAACCCTCTCCCCTTCTCCCACTCTCCCCTATTAATAACATTTTATATATGTATGGTACATTTGTGACAATTGGTGTACAGATATTGAAGCATTGCTACTAACTATGGTCAATGGTTTACATTATGGTTTACATTTTGCACCATACGCTTTTACAAGTTTTGACCAAATTTAAAATGGCCTATATCATGCAGAGCAATTCCAATGCCCTAAAAATGCCCTATGTTCATCTATTCTATTATTTTCTCTCTCTCCCCTCAGAACCTATGGTAACCACTAATAAGTTTCTCAATTTTTTAATAATAAGGTACATAGTTACATGCGCTAATGTGGGGGGATTGACATATTGGTCTGTTTTCTTTTCTTAGGCACTGCCTATGTTCTTGAGAGATTCTTGCCCGTCTAATTGAGAACATAGCAGGACTCCCGAGGATGGGAGTTTAAAATGTTCTTGTTTATTGTGTGGGTCTCCACTCACTGAGATAACACACTATGACAAGATGAACACTTTCATATTCCTTAGAGGCATGCCCCAGGTGCGCCCTATGGCACATGTACCCCCACTCCCAATGCCCTGGACCAGTAACCCTCCTGTGCCATATCTGCCAAAAGAACATTCCCACCATTGTAGTTTTAAGCACAGACCTGCAAGTATCAGAGTTTACCTGCTTCTTCCTCCAACCGTCCCCCCAGTTACATGGATAGTCCAACCCAACCCTCCCACCTCACATTCCTGCACCATCAAACCCAATCACATCACTACACCACTATCACCCCCATCCAGTGCCCAAATACCCCCTTCTACCTTATCATAGATTTTGCCCATATTGAGCATCAGCTTACCACCCTCTACTCCCTGTCTCCTGATAACCTATCTTCTAGGTTCTAGCTCTGTGAGTCTACTCAATTTGCTTAAGTCTTATCAGTGAGGTTATGTAATATTTGTCCTTCAGTGACTGGCTTACTTCACTCAACATAAGGTCTTCAAGATGCATCCATGTTGTCCCGTGAGTTAATACTGCATTCCTTCTTACAGCTGAGTAATATTCCATTGTATATATATACTACAATTTGCTTATCCATTCATCTGTTGATGGACACTTGGGTTGCTTCCAAGTTTGGCAATAGGGAATAATGATTTGTAGGCTTCTTTGAATTTTTAATACATTTTAATTTAACGCTGTGACACATTTTTTTGGTGACCCAAAGACCAGGTCTGTGTAGGGTCCAGAGCAAGAGAAGACTTTCCAGCTGGTCTAGTATACAAAGCAACTAGCTCTGAATTGCCTTTATGACCTAGAAGATACAATGGTTGTAGAAGGTATTCAGATTAGTATGCTATAAGGAGCTGTGGCAACTATTAAAAAGAAAATCACAGAGGAAGTGACTAGGGCTTGAAACAAAGATATGTACTTCCCAACAAATATCTTTTTTTTTTTTTTTTTTTGAGAAATAACTCTTGGAATATGAGGTCTGATAGATTCTAACTATGGTAGATGCTAACTATGATTTACCAGGTAAACACAACATCTCATCATGAAGTAAGTGTTATCTAATCTATCTACCCATAAAGTTAGGGATATTCAGCAGTGCTTCTCCCAAGTGGACACAGTTTTATGGACCTGGAACAAAGCAAATCTCCAAGCTTGCTTACTTCTTTCACTCTGCCACCACCATCTCAACTTCTGCCTATAGCCTCATGGAAAGTTCCTTATAATAAATGATTGAGGGCAAGAAATATTAAAGCCTGGTTTACAAATGGCTCTGTATAATAAGCTGGCATCAGCTTGCAGACTCCTGCAAAAATAAAGGTGGCTCTAGAGGACAGTGGTAAAGGACAAATCTCCCAGAGAGTAGAAATTTGAGCTGCACATCTTACTCTCCACTTTGTATGGAAATAGAGATGGACTGAGGAAATACAATATATGGGCCATAGCAAACAGTTTTTCAAATGATCAAAGTCTTAGAAGATAAAAGATTTGAGACTTGGTGATGACAAGGATTTTTGGAGAAAACAGGAATAGAACTCTTAAAATGGGCCCAAAATGTAAAAATATTTGTGACCTGAGTAAACATTAGTATGTGTAAAAACGGTATAGAAACATGCCTGTAACATCTACTGTATATTATTCCTTGCTATGTCATATACATATTTATAAATTTTACATTGATGCATTTCTTCTTCCTTTCCCCATCTATTTTTAAAGGGTGTGGTGATGAGGTTTAGTTTTACACTATAATTCAAAAGTTACAAAATAGCAAAATAGAAAACATCATTGAACCAGAGGAGAATAATATTCTAGAAAGTACAGATTTAGAAACAGATACTAAGTATCAAATTTATCAAATATAGCTAAAGTATTAGAGAGAGGGAATTCTATAATCTTCAATTTTTGCATGATGAAAGACTGAAAATGAATGAGCTAAGTGTCCATACCTAAGAATTAACAAGAACAAAAAAACAACAACCCAGAGGTCACAAACAGAAAATATAAATTATTATTTATGAAAACTGAAACACAAATTAATAAGACAAAAAACAAAGACAATAGTGAGGATCAGCAATATATAAAAGCAAGTTCTTTGCAAAATCAAAAACTTCTGAAAGGAGTGAAGAAGTGAAATGAAAACAAATTTTTAAAAGCACAAAAACATTAGTATAAAAATGGGGACATAATCACAGATTACACTCGAGATTTTAAAATATCCTAAGAAATACTATGAACAAACTTTTACCAATAAATCTGAAAAATAATATGAGCTGAAAAGATTTCCAGGAAAATATTATTAAAATTGACTCAAGAAGAAATAGAACACTTGAATCAGTCAATATACCATTAAAGAAACTAAACTGTAATCAAGTTTTTCTCCTTTACACAACCCACACATTGCCCAAACGATAGTAGGCTCACACAATTTTTAAAATCAAGTTTTACCAAACCTTTAAAAAAGGTTAATCTCTAATCTACATTAATTTTTCCAGAGCCTATAAATCGAATGACGGTTACCAAACTCATTTTATAAGGCAAGAATCTTTATACCAAAACTAGACACGGATATTATAAGAAAAGAAAATCATGGACCAATCTCATATTAACATAAAAGCAAGAATCTTAAAGAAAATACTAGGAAGATCAAATGCAGTAGTGTACTATATCGTGACCATGAAGGTTTTTCCTAAAATACATTATTTTTAGGATTAGTCATAGGAAACATCCTTGCCTTGCCTCTAAAATTTCAACATTGTTATTTTCAATAGACTTTTCCTACTATCCAAAAAATGTATCTTTAAAGAAAATGGTGACTTAATCAAGTATTTTTGCATCTATTATATCTACTTAATCCATTAAAATCTATTGAGTGCATCCAACCCAAGCACTGCCATTTTGTCTCTCCTGATAATCTGAATCTTTAGAGGAGTAATATGAGGATGGAAAACTTCAGGAGTGCTTCCTGAAGAGACTGCCCATTAAATTCTGCTATCCAGATTCACATGCCTACTCTAGCGGCTGTCCTTGTTGATATCTGGTACCTTGCCTTTTCCTTTCAATCTGTGAGCTGCCTCATATATTTCCAATAATTTTCAAGGACAAAATGTGCTTCTAATTTATATTTCTAGCCACAGAGAAATAAAACAAGGATTTCATCAAAATGGTATTTTCTAAAGTCTTCTATAAATGAATAATATGCCTTTTTTAATATCAGAAAAATGCCTCCATGCTCCTGTTCTGTGTTACAGCTTCCAAGATTTCATTTTAAGAGTTATACTGTCAATTGTTCCAACATTCAAAAATTAATATCACCAAAATGTGCTTAGGCAATGAAAATTGTTTATAAAAAAGAAAACAAACACCACCACAATGGCAAACTAAATTTAGAAGTGAAGATGCATCCAGTGCCTACACTGCTTTTATTATGAGCCAAAATAAGAGATCTGAAACAAGTGATTAATAAATGTTTTTGCTAAATATAATTACTTCCTACAACCAGGAAAGATACCGTAAGCATGTAGGATAGGAAGGTGCATATGGTGTAACCTACAGGTGCTACAATAGCACACACATCACTGATATACAACAGTCTATTTTTCATCATGTCAAAGGTATTGTCAAAGATGACAAGTGACTAATTTCTGTCCTACCCAAAGGCACTTTTTAAAAAAATAAATATTTGATAATGCCACTTTTACTATACTGAAAAGAAATGAATACATTAACATATTCATTTAATTCAGATAATATAGCCTACTTACATGTAAGCAAATTCAAACAGGCTTATGTTTTTCAAAATTAAAGAACTACTTCAGAGCTT
Organism: Cabassous unicinctus; assembly: GCA_029593785.1. NCBI lineage: Eukaryota > Metazoa > Chordata > Mammalia > Cingulata > Chlamyphoridae > Cabassous > Cabassous unicinctus. Next base: position 10,318 of record JAQZBX010064016.1, read on the forward strand.
CTAGATCAGTAAATAACTTCTCAAGTTTAGCAGCTTAATCTCTTCAAACTAGTTAATTCTTTCCCTGTACGAATTTTTTTAAGCTTGATTCATCAGAGATTAAAAACAACAACCTGCTTTACCTGGGGAATGATTTTCATCACAATGGATTTCCGGGTTAGTTTTTTTTTTTATATAATACTGTTACTTCCTGTGTTGTCTTCATAAAACCCAGAGGCCAGGAAGCTTCTTTAGATACTCCAAAATTCCCTTTAAAAGAAGTATGAATTTAATAGTAAAAGGGTTATTTTAAAATGGTGATATCAGCATGAGTAGAAATTAGAGTATGGACTTTATAAAACCATGAGAACTGGGATCGCTGAAATGAATGAAACTGGGTTGGCAAGTACGACAGTCTCAAGGACTCTATGGACACAGCTAACACCAGAAGTTGGTTAGGCTGGAAAATGTAACTACATTCAGAGTTGGACATATGTTATAACATGTGCAGAAGTCAGCGTCAGATAGGCAAATGAAACTTTAAGAACTCAAACAGACCCTGAAGGTCAGAAACAATGGGTCAGAAGTTCTGAATTACGATTATGGGTAAGGAGGAAAAACAAGTAAGATACTGAATATACAAATGGATAGTGGACAATAGAACTCTGACCCACAACCTCTGCAGCAATGAATCCAGGAAGTCAAAATTACCACCTCTGCAGCAATCAGACCAGAACAATCACAACTTAGTTAATGACTGCCAGTTTCTCTATTTTTTTTTTTTTTGCCATTGCTTCTAACTCAGAGAAAGCCAAACGCACTCCCCAAACCAATACCATAAAATGCTGTTCCTAGTTAGCCATCCTCCAAGTTCCCCATGCCAACAACCTCCAGAGTATACCCAAAGTCTTCTATAGAAGACTATAAAGCTTTCCCAGTCCCCTGTCTGACTCTGAGTCTGTGTCAAACAGAAGTGATGGTGGTTGACTCTCATGCTATAGCAAAAGCTCTAAATAGATAGCCTTTGTTGGTTCTCATTTGAGTGTTCTTCATTTCTTTCCAGACAAGGAAGCAGAATCCAGGAAGGGAATCTGAGAACAGCTATGGTGATAAGCATCAGAAGTATGATAGTAGGCTTTACTTTCGGTACACTTACCTGCTTTTTGCTTGGCTAACTTTACTCCAGTCAAGATAACTGTAAGCACTTATTCAGCTGGAATATTTAGCAAGAGGATAGAACATGATAGGAATCAACCTATCTTTGCTCACCAAGTACTTTTAAGACAAAAATTACAATGTTTTTAATCAGCCCCCACTCTATACCCACATTACTGGCTTTGTTTTAGGCCCAGAACTCTCACACATCATGATTATTTTGAATTTTGATTCTACTATCTATATCAGCTCCTCCTCAATTCCATTTGGAATTATCTGTGGATTGAAAAACCACTTTTTTTTGTCTTTTTTATTCAGTGGGATATCTGTCAACCTTAAAAACAAGCTTTTTATATTTTTTGTATTCAGTTGGACATAGCTAAGGATTAGATCCTATGGCTTCCCATCAGAAAACTCCTATGTTCACATCAAATCATTAAACACTCTAAAATTTGCTCATGTTTTACTGAGTGTCTACAATGTGTTGGACACTATGCTAAAGATGAGGACACAAAGGTATTAACAGAAGTATTATAAAGTAGAGTGGCAGCACAAAGGAAGAAGTAACGAACATTCTTTGATGGATGCTCAACCAACTATAAATTCATATAACCTAGTTAGCATCTTGCCTATATAGCCATAGGTACGTAATGGGAGATTGTGTCATATGCTTGTAATTTTAGAAGAATTTACTACAAGAGCAAGTTTTAAAAATTACAGTTTTCACTTTCATCTCTAATGAAGAAATAATTTATTTCAGTAAATACATCGGTTTATTAAGAAAAGAAGTGCCAGAGAAAAGAAATGTTAGACATTAATTATTATTTAAATTGTTACTGCTCTCATGCACTCTCTGTAGCACACATGCATGCTCCAATACGCATTCTTCTCAAATATACTCACTCCAATATATCAGCCTGAGAGTAAAGAGGCAATGCCTAAAGAATAATATAAATATGAATCACTCCTTGAACAGATATTGATAACAGGGGTATGTCATTGGCCTACCTGGAATACCTGGTACCTCCTTAGGTGATTTTTGTCCATTATAAGACATTGCTTTAGATTTTCAAAATTTCTTTTTTGGGGAAAAAGATTTATTTTTCATTTGAATTTAAAGTTGACTAGTGATCAGTAAAAATGACAACTCCTGAACCTAAGAAGTTAGATATTCCCATGTCAAATCATATCACACTAAATGCTCACAATTTAAAAAGAAGATACATTTATAAATGTTTCATATGCAATGTGTAATTTCTCACTGAAACTTTACAAAAAAGTAGCAATTATACTTAAATTCTTTAAAATGGGTAAACCAGATATGAAGAAATATTTTAAAAATTAACTGAAATTATTAAATTTCCCATAGGGAAATTTCTACATTTAGTCTATTCAAGCAATTTCACAACCTCACAACCAAATAAAAAACAAGCACTTTAACACAAATGGCGCATATTTCCAAGAAGCAGCTGATATACCCTAAGAAGCACTGAGAACTCAAGAGTCACATTCCCCACAAGTGTAGCAGAGTACAATGAATAAGAGGAACTTAGTTTCCCCGAGTTCAATAATTACATTATGGTTATGTAGGAGAATGCCTTCTTTCTTGAGATACACACAATGAAGTATTTAGTGGTCAAGTATTAGGATATCTGAAACTTACTCTATAAATTAAAATGGAAAAGTGGGGGGAGACCATGAGCATAATATGGCAAAAGGCTGATAATGCGTGAATCTAGGAGAAAGGTGTGTGGGTGTTCTTTGTATTATTCTTGTAACAAGCTTGTAGACCTGAAATTTTTCAGAATAAAAAGTTGGATAAAAAAAGTCAGAGAACTTTTTTAAAGATTACATAGAAGAATCATGCCCAAACTAAATATACTGCCATTTGCTATTCAGTTATAGTTGAGGGCCATACCTTGAGTCTTTATACTGTCTCTACTACTACTTTTCTCATTCTCTCTCAAATCTCTTCCAATCAGGTTTTCATTCCCATCACTTTACCCAAACTGCCCTCATCAAGAGTCCCAATAATTTCACATTGCCAAATTCACCAGTCAACTCTTAGTCTTCATCTTAGTCAGCCTCAATAATATCAGACATACTTGATTACTCACGCCCTCCTCTACATACTTTCTTTGCTTGGTCTCCAAGACTCTAATGTTCCATTTTCCATTTGCCTCACTGGTGACAACTTTTCAGCCTCTTTTAACTGATTCTCCTCTTCCTCCTACTTCTAAAACACTACAATTCCCCAGAATTCTGTTTTCACATCACTTCGTCTCCATCTACACTAATTCCCTTAATGTTCTCATCCAGCTTCATAGCTTTAAATACCATCTATCTACTGATGACTTCCAAATTTATGCCTCTAGCCCAAACATCTTCCCAGAAATCCAGAATAATATACCTAACTGCCTTCTTGACCTCTCCACTTAGCTATATAAGAGTAATTTCAAATTTAACATGTTCAAAATTGAATTTTTTATTTGCTTCCTGAAATATATCCTTTCCTAAACTCTCCCATCTCAGTGAATGGCAACTACATCTTTACAGCAATTCAGACTAAAAACCCTAAAGTGATCCTCTATTGCTTTTGTCTACTCTATATACAGCTCTTACTTTGAAATATACACAGTATCATACCACTTCTTACACTCTACTGAACATCTGAGTCCAAGCCATCATCATGCCTTATTATGGTTTATTTATTTATTTTACCGGGAGGTCCTGGGGATCGAACCCAGGTCCTTCCATATGGGAGACGGACGCCCAACCACTTGAGCCACATCCACCCCTCATCATCATGTCTTGCACAGACTAATGTAATCTCCTACCTGGTCTCCCTGCTTCTGCCCTTACTCCACTGTAATTCTAGTATCAACAAACAGCCCAGAATAACTCTTTTAAAATTAAGTAAGATCATGTCCTTTCTCTGTCTAAAAGCCTTTAGTGGCTTCCTGGTTCATTCAATAAAATCTAAAGCCCTTGACATAGCCTACAAGGCCCTACACTATTCAGCCCCTTGATGCCTCTCTGAGCTCATCTCCTCTTACTGCCTTCATCCCACACACTCCACTATAGCCAAACTGCCTGCATTACTATTCCTTGAACAAGATAGGCACATTTTGCATGTAAAAGAAGAAAAACGGATAGAGATGAAACTCATAAATTAATAGGATTTAAGGGCCTAGAATAGGAAAAGAGGTTTGAGAAAGAGAATGACAAAGTGAAGCCAAAGAGGAAAAATGAAACAAGAAAAAACAAAAACTGAGGGAAAAAAAGAGAGGTAGCATCAGAGCAATATTGATAACAGTAAAGAACAGGAAGGAGAAGAATACAATTTACAAATGTAATAGGAAACAGTAAAAATACTATGTATTCAAAAACTAGTGATTATTTCTGAGGGGTATTATGAATGCTTTTATTTTTTCTTCAAATTTTCCTTGTATTTTCAGAGATTTCTGCTTTTAAATATGTTTTCACTGATAGAACAAGTGTATGGACTAACGAAGTTTCTATTACTAATTTGCTTAAAATAATTTTCAGCTTTAGAAAACTGACTTGTGTTTCCTTTGCGATTTAGAGCAATGAACTTACTGTTTTTATAAAAATAACAGGATCGTTATTTTTAAGTTCATGCAATACAGAAAAGCACAAAGAAAAACAATAATCACAAAATTCCACCTAGAAATAGCTGTGAACATTATTCTTGAACTCTTTCTACATGGGGATGGGAGAAGGTGGGTGGAGTGAAGGAGAGAGAGAGAATAATGAGGATTTTACAAGAAATGCATTCTATTTTAAAAGTAAACTATTAAATTCATTTTACTTAAACATAACAGAAAAATTAAAAGTTAAACTGAAGGAACTGCTAAACTTGAGATAAATGGTCTATCCCCAGAAGAGAAATTTACTGCTATAAAATCTTTTTTTTTTTAATTATGAAAATCATTAAGATGCTTGAATCCTTTAATTCCAACCCTATTTCTATTTCAACTGATAACCTGCATAGAAGAGATGCTTTTGCTTTTTAAACTTCTTCCCACCTCCCCTCCCATCACCTTCATATTAATGCTGATTACATTAATTGTAATTTGTCACAGTTTATTACATTAAATTCTACAACCATAGCTGACCCAGTTGTTCAATCTTAGCTCCACATTTAAAAGAACTCAATGCTCACCACCAAGCAATTTACAGCAGGTTCTCCAATCCAATCCTTCATTTCTATATTCATCTTTTAATTTGCTGAACTCATGTTTAAATGGTTTTTTGTTTTTGTTTTCAGGGAGGTCTACTATGTTCTTTGAGATTTTTTTCTTTCTTGAAAATATCCAACTTTTGACTTTAAAAATGAAGTTGATAGAATATAATATTCTTGGATCACAAGTTCTTCCCTTATCAACATATTAAATATTATTCACTTGTTTTCTGGTGTTGAATGCTATAAAGAAGTCTGAGGACAAAACGACTTTCCTTATTTAAGGACTGCTTTTTTCATCTGTATAATTATTTTTTAATCTTTCAAACTAAATAACTAGAGCATTTCTCAATGTTGACATTTCTTTCTCAGATTTTCTTTGAATATATTTTACTAGATGTCTTATTTGAAGTATCCCAAGAGTACAAAAGAATAAATCATAAATTTACATTTTAATGAATTTTCAGAAAGTGAGTAAACCTGTGTAACCAACATTCTGATCATGAAAAAGAACATGATCAGCACCACAGAAGCACCTCTCTGCCCATTCCCTATACTTACCCATTCCCCTAAGGTTACCACTACACTGACTTAACAGCACAGATTCACTTTGCTGATCTTAGGAACTTAATGAAATCATTCAGTATGTATGTTTTTGTGTCTAATATAATCTGTTCAACACTGTATGTGTTAATCATCCCTACACTGTGGCATATCTTGGCATAGGCACATAGTTTGTTCAATCACCTTGCTGTACAGTATTTTGTTCTATGAGTGTACCAATTTATTTATTTATTTATTTATTTTAAAGATTTATTTATTTCATTTATTTATCCCCCCCCTTGCTGCTTGTGCTGCTGTGTCCATTCGCTGCGTGTCTTCTCTGTGTCTGCTTATCTCCCCCTTGCTGTGAGGTCTTGCCG
>JAQZBX010064017.1:0-16591 GCA_029593785.1 Cabassous unicinctus
TCCTTTGCAGTGCTTTGCCTTGCACCCAGCGGTACCAATCACAGCATAAGCCAGGAGCATGTTTTTGCAGGTAAACAATTTAAAAAGGAAAGATATCGCTATTATGATTAAGATTATAACCAGGGTGAAAGAGGCCCCAAGTCCTGAAGTGCCCAGTCCTCCTCCGAGAGCTAAGCACCTCCATTGATGGCCGCCACAGTGGTGGGATATTTTTAATGCATGCCTTTAAAAGGGTCAGTTTTAGTCTAGCAAGTCTGCTATTGTCTCTTAGAAAACAGTGAATGGCAATATCTCTTAATATGTATGAAATTCTTAATAATAGTGAAGGAGGCTTAAGCTGGGGAATTGAACAACACACTGGTGAAAATATCTCCTGAAGAAACGAAAATCTGCCAGCTTTCAAAAAAAAATCGAAGTTTAATCTGTAATTCTGCTATAATGTGAGTTTGAATACCAGAATGTGTCTGTAAAAGCAATAACCTCAAATAAGGTTATCCAAAGACAATCTTTTTTAAAGGTTTCCCTAATTGGGACCAAAGATATTACTTTTCTTGTATTTAAGTAAAGTAGCTGACTAAAATGACTAAAATAATACGTGGCTGATTTCTGTTCACACTGTATTATTTTAGAAGTATTTTAATTTTGCATCCTTCACCCAAAACTAAATGCCCTAATGACAAGTTTAAATCTATAAAAATGCTTTATATTTTCATTGGTGATAAAAGTCTAATATGTACACTTGCCATCTTCTCTGTCAAGCACTGACTATTTTAAAGCTTTTTGATTTAAAAGAGAACAAAACTAAAAAAAAACCACAAAACAACAACAACAACAAAAAAGAGAACAAAACTATCTGAATACATTATGCTGTGTTTTACCTTGCCTATATCTAAAAAAAGTAACTTTAAGCTTCACTTCTTTATAGGGTAGTGCTTATTCCTTTTATGTTTATATTGCATGTTTTGTTTTGCTGTGTGCTATTTTGGTTGGTGTCATTCATTTAGCAAACATTTATCAAAGACCAACTCTGCAACCCAGCCCTGGGCTGGGTGCTGTTGATACGGAGGTGGTTATGGCATCCATTCTGACCTTCAGTGATATGTTAAAGGGAAAATTGTTGTAGAGCATGATGAGCACTTTATTCGTGGTACACAATTGTATTTTCTTCTATATTTTTTGGAAATCCAGTGGAGAGAGTGACTAATTCTGCTGGGAGGCAGGGTCAGAGGGGGCAGAAAAAGAACTGGAAAAATCTCCATATGGTGGGTGTGGACTCACCCCATTTAATTTCATTTCCTTAGCTTGGACTCATTTATTTTGTTATATTTTATAAATCACAGCGATTCATTTACCATATAAGTGCTATTTATAAGTGATAACTAAATGAAATCTTATTAAATAGAACCCAGCAGAATTTTCCTTTAGTATTCATGGAACGAACATCAATGGTTTTCATTATTCAAGAACTACTTTGAAGGTTTATGGAACAGTTTCTAATTTTGATGAAAATCCACTTTTAATCCCCTGGCTTTAGGATATTGTGTAGAGGCAAGGAATTTGCAGAGTGAGTGAGCTTAGCTGACTGTCCACCATCCATATCTGAGCTTGACTCCGTTGTTCTCTTTGCATCGTTTTGTACACAATCAAAGCCTTGATTGCTTCCTGGGAAATGACCATCATTTGAGAGAGTAATCCTTGGAAAAACTTAGCAAGTCAGTTAGTTAACTTGTATTGTGAGAGAATGCACAAGAAGCGTGACTTTTTTCAGAAAAGTGATTGCATAGAATTAAAAGAGCCTATAATATCATCTGTGATTCAGGGAACTAATGCAGGACATCTACTCCCATCACAAATGTCTGTTAAAGATAGAAATTTTAATGTTCAGACTGGGACTGTACTGAAATCTAATAAGCAAGATGCGTAGGTAATAGTAAGATAAATAACGTTGTAAAATTTAAAATGCTTCTAAGACTCCTTGGGCTTTCACATTCCACTCTGTATCTGCAACACTTGAGAAAGTGTCTGAATATAGTAAAGGCGCAATAACTATTTGTTGGCTGGATTTAAAAGGTCTCGTTGACATTAAAATGCTAAGACTCATCACACAAATTACATATATATATATATTTTTTATCTTTAAGGATAGAATCCCAAGGATTTGTAGTGGCCCATATAACATTAGTTTAGTTTATGTTACTATATAATTTAGTTTTAATTTTAGATATCTTTTTATCTGTAAGATATTTTGTTTTCTAGCAATGGATTTGTGTTGTAGATGAAAAATACTTGTACCTATTAGGACAGAATTGGTGCTCTAATATGCTGGTCAACATGATTAAGCTTGTAAACGAAATTTGAAGGAGGAAAAATAAAATGAAAGGTTTGAAAATAGTGAAATCTCTTAACTCATTTTAGGTCCTAATATACATTGTTCCTTTGTGACTTTCCCGTCCGCTCCCTCTCCTTCTCCCCCTCCCCCTCCCCCTTCCCTCTATTCCTCCTCCTCCTTCTCTCTCTCCCTTTCTGAGAAATCCTTCCTGCAAGTTTTTCAGTTCTTGGAACAAAGTAGTAAGAGGTAATTTTTTCAAACCAAACGTGACAGAACACACATAGGCATTCAGGAATCAGGTTTTTGCAGTAGGCAATGGTGCAATTGGTTTTGCCAGCAGCAGAATGTAGAACCCTATTAGCGATGGGGAAAAGGAAAAGTATCACCTTAATTTACCTCCAGGCCATAGAGCAATAACTTGCAGTGCCTAGGGCTGCCTGTGTAAAGATACTTTAATCACAGAGTAAAAACATTTTTAGTCTACTGCCTGCTTTAAATGAGAGAAGACTCTCCTAAGTTAATAAATGAAATTCATCCAGCAGACAGTCTGGCAATCATGATGTGCTATTCTTAATCTTTGTCAACATTAAATCTGTTAAAGAAATTTAGCAGGCTACAATGAGATAAAAAATTTCCCCTACATTCCCCCTGTTCATTGCATAAAAGTTATACTGCGACCGTTGAATAAGACTGATGTTGCAAAAGAAGGGATTTTCCAAAATTAAGGGAAGTCAATGTTTGATTCCACAACCTCCGGTTTTATTCCATTCCTACAACTTGCTGTCTATTGTCTTGTACCTTTGGGACTGAACTCATTATAGTAGCCATCAAACGACAAAGTCTTCAGTTGGGGGTATTTCTCATGGTTGCTTTCTGGCTATATGGGGACTGTGATCTTTAATTAGTTCAGGTTGTAAAATATTGCAAAGAATTTCCAAGGCAAATTTTGCTTTGTCGTCTAGGTCAGCAAATGCAATTCTGTTTTAATTGTGGCTGAGCTATTGTCTCACACAAGTATTCCTAGAGTGCCTTTTACCAATTAATGGTAATATACTACTGGGAAATCATGTTGCCTTGTGGAAGCCTGTAAATAGCGATGGCCTAATAAGCTGTCTATTAATAGTAATACAGAGTCAGGGACCTACTGCCATTAAATGGCGTTATTCATGTGTGAAAGCCTTCTAGTACCTACTTTAAGGAATTTCAACAGTCAATTCTGTGAGTGTGAATGTTTGAGTGCATGTGTGTTTTTCCCTGTCTCTTTCTCTATTCTATTTCTTCCTGCAGGGCTCCTTTCTAATATGAATTTCCATTTTCTGCCAATTCTGAGATTGATTGGGTTCAGGGAAGCAACACGTGCCAGTCGTTGCCTTTGAACCTGTACTTCAGATGTGTGGCGTTTTATTTCCTCTTCTGCCTCTCAGCTCATCATCAGTTCTAACAGTGAATTTTGGCATATGCAAATTAATAATCATTCAGTCAAAATGAATATGGCGACCTCTTTGCCCACACTGTGTAGCAAAAGGAGAAGGATGCAGTGCTCATGTCCCCAAGGAGTTTACAATTTAATGAGAGAAGCAAAAATGTGTATTTTTGTATATATATTTCCATCTGCCTCTAATAGTCTGTCAACATACAATAGTTTAATGTAACCACATGCTTCTTAAATTTGCATGTAATATACTCCTGAGAATAGTAGTTAATTTTATGAAAGACAGATTTAAAAATTGAAGTGACCTCTCCAGGATGGAAAGCTGGGCCAAAAGCAAGGTAAGAAAGTCTAACACGGATAAAAATAAATCTTCAATTAATTTTTTTAAAAATATGGGTGTAGAAATGCAAGATGGAGAGATGGCCTAGCAGTTCATTTGAAAAATACCTTGTTTTAGGTGACTTTCACCTGGAGATGAAGCAGACAGTGAAGTGTTTGTTCCTAAGAAGCTGTTTTAGTTTCCTGGCTGCTAAAAGAAATGCCATGCAATAGGTTGGCTTAAACAGTGGGAATATATTGGCTCATGAGTTTGAGATTCGGAGAAGTCCAAAATCGAAGTGTCGTCAAGACAATGCTTTTTCCCAGAAGACTGTGGCATTCTGGGGCTGACTGGTTCTTGATTTTTCTGTCACATGGCAATGCACATGGCAAATATAGGGACTGGATATGAGAAAGAACTTTCTAGCATTCAGAACTGCCTAATGGTAGAACAGAAAGCATAGCTCATGCATAATGAGCTTTCAAACCCAAATCAAAGGCGTGCTAAAAACTGGGGCCTGCTGGAGATGGACATTTGGATTTGATGACCATGATGACTTAGGATTCTGATGTTCACAAGATATGACAAATAGACATAGAAGCAGATCCTGATTCTAGCCTTACTGACACTTTGACCTTGTCCATGGGACTTAAACTTTCAAAACCTGTTTCCTTATCTCTAAAATGGATTTAATAGAGTGCCTGTAAGTACAGTGTAATAAGCACGCAATAAAAGGTAACTATTATTGCTCCCAATTTTGTACACTTACACTCCTTTCTTTGCTGTAGTCTGAATCAGTTTAAGATCAGCTAGTGAAATGCTGATACAATGCTCTGTTCACAATTCCTTGGTATTGTTGGCCAGGGTTCTGTCTTTTACATGGGTGTCAAGAGGTAGCTAGCAGTTTGAATAGACAGTGGGGCAACAGAAAATTTCCAGTCTACTTTGCTTAGTTGTGTCTCTGGGTTTGGAACCTAATACTTGATTCTTGCATCTTAGGAAGATAACTGCTTATAATATGCATTTTGCCTTATAAGGGAAAACAGTTGTAATGATTTTTAAAAATTTTAAATTTTAAAATCTTATCCACATCAATAATTGCTGATATTTAAAGAGTGCTTGTTATGTGCCAGGAACTGTGGTAAGCATTTTACATAGTAAATAATGAATGTTTGTGGCCGTTATTATTTCAGGTGAATTAAGCACATCATATTTTTTAAGCCTGAAGCAACTTTATGAGGTCTCTCTATTCTATTGACAAGAAAATGGTAGTTAGGGATGTTGTTAGAACCGTACTTGCACAAGGGAGTTGTTACTTGCCTAAATGACAGAGATAAGATTAGGATCTTTCACCCTGAACTTTCACTGTGCTGCCTGACTCCAGATCGAGTCCTTTACACTATATCAGCAGTTTTCTAACATTTTGGCCATGACCCTCACTAAGAAATATATTTTCTTTTACAACCCAGTGTTCTTGCTCTCTCTCTCTCTCGCGTATATACACAACATAAGTTTTAAAAAGCAATATATATTCTTATTACATGTAACACATTTTCTGATATTTCTATTCTGTTGTGTTTCATTTATAAACATTCACTGGTCAGACCTATTAAATTGGTTTTGCATCTTATAAATTGATCATTACTAATTATAATTTTAAAAATTATGCACACTTGCTCTTCTAGTCCTATAGGAATAAGAATTTCTATACATTGGATGGATTGTAATACTCATTTTTAAAGGGATTTGTTTCTTACTCTTAAAGCAGTACCATGTCACAGCAGCAGAGGTTATGGTGAAGGAGAGCCACATTATATGAATCATGTTGTCCAAATGAATTACTGCTGTCATTTGAATTAAAACAGATACATTGTTCCAAGTCAAGTTCCTAAGTGACTTGAACATTTCCAGTGGAGATTGTGAATTATTATGTAATGGAAGCTAAATAGTTGTAGTTTTTCATGTTAGAGCCACACAGCTGTCAGGTTCCAGCCATACACAAAAGCCAAGACGTGCCTGCAAAATACAATGGGAGAGTCAGAAGACCCTCTGGATTCCATGAATGAGTGGCCTTGGGAGGTCAAGTACTGGACCTGGGCACTGAGGGAACAGGTCTAACTTATTTTAGTTATTTTTTCCACCCATCTTTTTTGAATGCTTCTCCACAACTAAGCCTATTTTTAAGTGGCATTGAATCTTTCTGGTCTCTGCTCAGTGATTGGGTTTGATTGCAGAAACAGGAGTAAGGTGTTCCAAAGGCCTGTTGGTTGTAAACATCTGTTACTTAGGAGTTTAATATTGGTTCTCTGCAGAAACATGCAAATGGATGCTTAGCTGCATCCACTAAAAATAAAGCATTTTTATAGCTGATCGTAAAAGCCTACGTTGGTCGTGTCTTTGAAGCACTCTTTTAATTGGTTACACGTAAACATATTACACTTTTGCTTCCCCTTCCTTGCTGTTATCTCTCTTTCTACAAGAACAGTTATCCTGGTGGACTTTATGATCTTCCCAACAAGACTGACCTGTTGGCATGTTCCCTAGCTGCAGTTCATGAACTTTGCCCTTTTGTGTGATCCACATTTGCTGAGTGATTGTGTGTGTCAGGTCCTAGGAGTACTGATAATGAATGAGACATTTTCCACTTTTAAGGTACTCATTGAGGAGTCATATTTACAGTGAAAACTGCAAAATGGTATATTAAATGCCACGATAATTGTAGATATAAATATAGTGTGAAGTACGTGGCCAGTTTTGTTTTGGGGGTTAATAGCTTCACAAAACAAGAAGTGCCCAATTTGTGTCTTAACGGTGGTAATCCAGGCAAAAGGAGTAATGCGGAGCAATTGGGAAACAGAAATTTAGCCAGATCTGGGGTGTCTGGAATATATAGGAGGATGGGGCAAGTGGCAGTAGGAGATGAGATGAGAGAGAAGCGTGGAAAGGAGCTGGAAATGGCCATGTGGGCCCACTGGAGATCCTCCAGTTCTGCCCCTACGCTCTTTGAACCGGCGCTTGATGCTGGCATGCCCATCGGATTGTGTGCGGGCCAGATGTTTTGAGGAACAGCTCTCCAGGCTGCTGGGGAGAATGGTCCAGTGGGTGCTCCCTGTGCAATTGCTCTTGGACTTCCTGAATTGGCTGTAGGAGCCTGAGCAGCCATTGCACTTGAGCCATGACTTTCCGTGTCTGGTGGTGTGGTGGACACATCTTGGAGAGAACCGAAGCTGAAAATACCAGTGTGCCGCTGGTGTGCCTTGCTCTTCTCTCTGGGTGTCTGCCGTGGAACGAGCTTACAGCTCTATATCTACCACAGCTTTATGCAGGTTATGTGAAGACCGTACCAACCAGTGAGGAGCTTAGATTTTCTCTGCTGGGCCCCCTGCTGTTTTAATTAAACTTCGCTTTTAGCAGCTTTTCCTCTTTCTACTCTCCAGGGGCTAAGTAGGTGTTTTCTTTTGGTTTTCAACTTGTTGCCACCTGTTGGACACTGTTGTTGGATGTGACAAATGGTAATCACTCTCTGCTGGACTCTTCCTGCACAATCATGGAAACTCCATTGAAGTGGAAACATCACTGACTCATTCAACAAATACTAATTGTTCAGGTACTAGGTATGATAATTGTCAGGGGCTCTGTAAGTGCTGGACGGTTGTTGCATAAAAGAGGCGGAATCCTCTCTGCCCTTGGAGAGATTATAATTAATCTAATGAGAGAGATAGTCATTAAACCCATGATGAAGTTCACATGTTGATGAAGCCCACTCCTGAGCAATGCAGGACCAGATATTTGTGGCTGTGGAACATGCCTAAGGTTTTGAGCAGGTAGCTGGTCAACCACCAACCCACGAACCAAGAAGTTCCATATGCAACCTACAGTCCAGAGTGATCCCCTAAATCCTCAGGGCTACTCAACACCACATTTCCCATTATTTTTCTTTTCTGTCGCAATCTTGCATAGGCACCTGGAAGTCCATCTCTGCTGGACTCCGACATACAGGTGCACAGAAGGAGGAAGGGTGGATGCAGTGATGGCCCGGGGAACGGAACGGCCCTCCCCTCTTTTCTCTTTGATCCTCATGTGCCTGTACTGTCTGGCTAAGGAACTATTTTAACTTTATCTAGAGCCTCAAATGTTGGGTGATAACTCCCAAATACCAGTCTCATTCATTTTTGTTTCAATGGATCATTCCTTTGGATATTGGATATTTTAGTGGTGATATCTTATTACCAACACTCTCTATACCTAGCATCCAAGCCCTTTACTTGAGCTGTTCACAGAGATTTTTTAAAACAGTGTGTTAATAAAATGTTAGAACATTTTCCACGTTATTGTAAGTTTTCACGATATCCCATTATTACCACTTTTTAAAAAAGTTTCTAAAATAGTCATTTCTGGGAAGCGGGTGTGGCTCAGTGGATAGAGCCCCCCGTTTACCATATGGGAGGCCCGGGTTCGCGTCCCGAGGCCTCCTTGTGAGGGCACCTCGGCCTGAGCGGTGTGGTGGGCTGATGCAGCAACCTCACCGCAGGAAGTGCGTGTGGCGCAATGGATAGAAAACCCGTTTACCATATGAGAGGCCCCGGGTTCGCTTCCTGGCGCCTCCTTGTGAGGGCAGGCCGGCTCCCGCGGCGCCGTGGGCTGATGCGGCAAGACCTCACAGCAAGGGGGAGATAAGCAGACACGGAGAAGACACGCAGCGAATGGACACAGCAGCACAAACAGCAAGGGGGGGGATAAATAAATAAAATAAGTAAATCTTTAAAAAATAATAATAATAAAATAAAATAAAATAGTCATTTCTGATTGTGTGCATATGACTTGCCTCTCATTATGGGCAGTCCCTAAATGAATATTCTTACAAAGGGAGCAAAATCAACAGGATTTTTTATTTCAGTCTTAAGGAAACTGCATAGCAATGTGTTCTCAAATCCCAATATTATTTGTTCTAAAACTAACATTTACCCATATTGCTATTTACATGGCTTAGAATCATTAAACACCTTAAATATAGAAATTGTAAAAGAGCTATCCTATCTGCAGCATGAAAGCTGCATGGGAAAACAGCATTCTCCTCTCTTCTTCTCTTCTCATTGCAAGCCAGCATCACCTAAACAGTCACCAAATACCCAAGCTTTATGCACATGCACGCAACAGTCTGTGTTGAGGGCTGTAACTCGGCTAAGATTCTCCTGTTATCTCCTCGGAGTCTGTTCTAACAGTGAAGTGGCATTTATCTGTGTCTTGTCAGTGCCTCTGGTGCTGTAGACAAGGCAAGTGGGCACATTTCATCTCAATTAGGAAGGGAAGATGAATACAAGGCAGTGTGTGTGTCAGAGGTTAGAGCCATTTAATGGGATGAAATGTGAATGAAAATTGGAAAACAATCCAAGAAATCTATAGAAGATGAGAGGGGGAGAAACTCAATTAGAGAAAACCATACTCTTTCCTCCCTTGGGCCTGGTTTTTTTGTGTGTGTGCTATTGTAGTTGCTTATTTGGTTATAAATAGGAAAGCAAAGAGTTTATTGTTTCCATTGGAAAGAAAGGTAAGGTGGTTTCAAAGATTTCATTCATGTGCGCTAATGCTTATGTGTAGCCCGTATAATCTAAGCTGCCTAACCTAATTACCTAAGTATGACATTGTCCATGTGACTTCAACAGCACTGGTCAAAGAAGAAAGTAATTTGGTGAGATTTAACCTGAAAGGATGGGGTTGAAAGAAAGCCGAGAAGGTCTATAAGTGTTTTCTCATTGTAATCTTTTAATATAAACTTGTCATAATAAATGTAGTTATGAGTTTTTAGTTCACACAACATACATATAGGAGGGGATAAAAAACAACAATACTAAACTTAGACCCCAATTCATCTTCCTTTGTTTGGGCTGTGTTTCGCTATTTATCTAGAATGTGTTTTGCCAAGGGAATAAATTCAGCTATTTTTGTAGAAGCAGCCTCTGTATTATATGTGCGGTTATCTGTGCAACCCCAGTAAAAATGTTTCCTTGGTAAGCATCAAATCAGCTGGGAAAGTCAGAGTGCATTCACTTGAGAAAAGAATAAGTGAGCTGTGCACTTTCCTTATTTTATTAGGAGGTTACTGAAGGCTGCTTGCTGCCTCTCTTTATGAGTTAGTAGGTATGAGATTTATATCTGGGTGGATGTGGCTTTACTTACTTTTTATATATTCTCATATGGAGCAATGAAAAAGTGTTCTTTTGACTTGGACAAAAAGTTTCCTCAAAAAGGGAAGATTTCCACAAATTTCAAAATAAGAGAAGAGAAATTAAAGTGGATCAGCTCCGTTTTTAAGAGTAGGCGTTGTAGTAACACACATGGCTTATAGAGTAAATGTCTGCTTTTTTGAGTGTGCGCATGCACTCCATAGCATTTGCCTAAGTCATTTTCATTTAGAGAATCCTCCCTCCCTCCCTCCCTGCCTTCCTTTATTTCTTTCTTTCTCCGTCCATCCATCCATCCATCCATCCATCCATCCGTCCATCCATCCATCCATCTAGAAGGTACTGGGGATTGAGCCCAGGTACATGGGAAGCAGGTGCTCAACCACTGAGCTACCTCCACTCCCCAATGAGAGTTGGTTTTTTCGTTTGTTCATTTTTAGGAGGAACTGGGGATGGAACCTGGAACCTCATATGGGAATGATTTATTCTCACTTCTTCGAAGCAAAACTAAAATTCTCAGCTCAAATGCAGACTGGTGTATAGATACTTTTCTCAGAGACCCTGGATACTCTTTGTGCTGATTTAGAGCATTGGTAGAAAATTAGTTTAAAATTGGATTAACATATGGCTAATATCTGACATAAAATGTTCTTACTTGAAGAACTAAAGGTTATGTTCTGACATGTCATTTAAAAATCACATGCACAATTCAAGGCTGAATAATTTGGTTTTGTGGACAAACTTTAATTTAGTTTATTATATTTTGCTCCAATAAAGTCTTAGCTTTTTAACAAAATTACCAGTAACATCTCTGCAAATATTGTTTGGTCTCATCACAAAAATGACATTTTACCACTCAAATGATGCAAATAAAAGGAGGCACAGTTTAAATGTGTTTACGTGGTTAGCTGTAATCTCTCTAGATGTTAAATTGTAGTATTATAATGCAAATGTTAGAAAGTTCTAGTCAGAATGTGATTTAAAATAAAAGCTGCCTGCAAGTATATACCACAAAGAGTGTTTTGATAATCTCTGAGCTAACATGAGTATTTGACATGAAAACTCAGTTTAGAATAAAAGAGCTTACAGTCCTAATGCTACTACCATCTTTGTGAACTTGAGAAAGACAATGTAGAAACTAAAATTTCCCCTTTCTGGATCTAAGTTTCTACATCTGTAATGTAAAGAAATGAATAAGCAATCTCTAAGGTTTTGGTTCTAAAGACCCATGATTTATGAACAAAAGACTTGGAGCACTTCACACAAAGAAGGAAAAACACATACTCAGCATTATTGAATTCCCAGGTATGCTACTTTTCTAGGTCTTTGCTGTCTAATAAAGAATGTTTGTATGAATTACATGTTGAAATGATGTTTTTGATTTTTTGGGTTAAATAAATTGCATTATCAAAATGAAAAAATAAAACTGCTGGCAGGAGTTTTAGTTGGAGTCAGTTGAATCAAATGCATTTAGGATTGTGCATACCCACTGATTCATCAATTCTACTTCTAAGATTTATTCTAAAGAATAATTGAAAAAAGATGTAGATTACAAAGATATTTGTCTAAGCATGAGTTATAATAGTGAAAAATAAAAAATAACCGAACATCCAGCAAGAGGGGCTTCACTAAATAAGTGATTAATATCATATGACCATTTCAACAAACATGTATTGAGCATCTAGTGTGTGCCAGGCACTGTTCTAAGGTATACAGCAGTTATTTAACTGACAAAATTCTTGCCCATAGGGCGCTTTTTTTTTTTTTTGACATGTTAGTGGGCTACTGGGCAAATGAGAAATAGTACACAGACATTAAGAGTGATCATATGGAACTAGTATTGATGTGGAAAAATGTTCAGTATGTAATGGTGAGGATCCACAATCACAGGATCGTAATTGCTGCTTCGGAGTGAAAATAGTATATATTTATGTGCATGTGTGTGTATATATACACACACATACATATATGTATATAAATACACACATATATAACATGTACACACATATGTAATATGTAATATATAATATATGTGCACATATTTGTAACAAAGACAATACACTAAAAATAATAAGAGCTATCATTTGTGGGTCATGAGATAATAGGTGCTTTTTTCCCTTTTACGTAATTATATTGTATATTTTCTCCTACAATGAAGTCAACATCAAAGTATTTAAAAACAAAGATTTGCTTAGTAAGCAGTTTGAATGCTCCAAGAGCTCCTACTAGACAAAAGATCTATCTATCTATCTATCTATCTATCTATCTATCTATCTATCTATTGATCTATCATTGAAATATAGAAACAGTAAAAAGCCTCAGCTTCCCTCAGATTATCATTCCTTTGTTGTCTACCATTGCTGTCAGAAAATATTTCTACATATCTAACTGAAATCCTTTGTGCTGCAGTCTATGCTTATTTCTTCTTCTGAGAAAATAGAATCCGGCTAATCACTGCCCTTCATTTAATAGCCTCCACATTTTTAGACACCTGTCTGTTTTATTTCATATATTGTCTGAATGTGGGTTTTTTTTTTTTAACAATCCTTTACGTTTCAACCTTCCTTTTTATGCAGCGTAAGGGTCCCATCATGGTACTGTATATGGTGGGTTTGCAAATTAGCATCGACCACAGAAAAGATTTGAGGCTTGGCATAATCTGGGTTATAGGAAAGAAAACACTGAGAGCAAGCTGGATGTATTGATCACAGCCTCATATTCTGTCTGCTTCAGGTTGTTGGTGCCTGGTGCCAGCTTCACAGGTAGAGACAATGCACAGAGAACAGGTGTTTGTTCTGAGTCCACTAAAAACTGTTCTGAAAAGTTAAACTTTAAAAATCCAGGTACCAAGTGTGTGTTTTCTGGTCCTGCAGAACATCATGGCCAGGGAGGCTTTAGAACATGCAGCGAGGGTTAGGGTCCCAAACAGACGAGGAGAGCTGTCCATTTTCATTAACTCCAAATAAAAGCTTGAATTCAGCCTGCAGCCCTTTGTGCCTTCATCGTATGTGCAGCTCTGCAGCTTCGAACCTTGTGAAATAAAACGGAATGAAGGCAGCTTTGGTTTTAGTAAATAATTGTCCCCAACCACTGTGTTGTGGGTTTTTCTTCTATTCCTGCAAAGACAAAAGATGTTTAATCAGTGGGGGTTGGTGTGTGGGGGGTGGGGGAACAGAATAGAACAAAAGCATCCGGGGTGGATGAGAAATCGGCCTGAGGAGAGAGCCCACTGAGGGCTCAGGCTCCTGCTTCCCCCTGGGCACCTCAAGGTGCCGGTGCCAACTGTGTGTGATGTGTGTCCTGTAGGCAGTGCAGCCGGTAAATGGATGGCAAATTCATCAATGTCTTCATCAGGCTGCCGCTCTGCTTCAAGGTCTGAGATGTTACCATGACTCCTTCTATATTCTAGGTCGCAATGGGACAACGCAAGTCTGGTCATACTTCTAAGAACATTACTTTATTAATTAGGATAATTCACAGATGGAGAGTTGCATTTCAGAGCCAGTTAACTGTCAATTCTGCATATACTTTAGAGAACCCTAACGTAGATTCCAAGCTCAGTCTATCCCCCTTTTATTATACCCAGTGGTCTCAGGATAGCAAAATGCCTAGTTGACACGAGTGTGTGTTTTTCTTCCCCTAATGCAGTTATTCATCAGGGTGCTTGTCTATAAAGAACCAGATGTCTGAACTCTTGAATTTACCAAATGGTCTGATGTTATCCTTCATTTAAACATTCAACTTTTATAGTGTTCCAAATTTCCAGCCACCATCCTAGGATAGAGAAAAGCAAGACAGGATGTTACCTCCCCTTAGGGAGCTCATAGTAGAATGGCAGGGGGAAAATAAAGTGCTGAGATAGAGTAGGGATGAACCTCTAGCCCAGCTTGAGGGACTCCCTGAATCCTCTTTGAGATTTGAAGAGAAGAGAAGGGCATTTGGGGATGCAGGGACTGACAGAACAGTATGTGCAGGAATTGTAGAGGAAGAACCAGTACTCCAGTTTGCCTGGTCTCAAACCAGCCCAGCATCTGAGAGTTTTCAGAGAAGAGATAAAAATGGATTCAGAATAATACACTGCAGCAACTTTTAAAAATTGTGGAAAGTAATGAAACTGCTGGATTTCCTACTACCACAGAGCTGATCCTAACCCACTGTGAGGAGATCATGGGCGTGGAATTGCCTTCTTTCTCATGATAATGGACCCTTGTAGATAGGTCAGCAGGCGCCTCCAATAAGGGAAAGAATATGTGACTTATATTCAGTGCTCCAGATTCCAGGCTTGACTTTGCACTTGATTAAATGGACGAGTCACTTAAAATTCCCATTTAAAATTATGTATGAAAATGTAGACGATATTTACATTGATTATATATCTAATATGTGGTATATATAGAATATATAGACTGTAGCCATATATAATATGTATACACTCAGATGTATTCAGAGCACTGTAAATATCTAGGTTAATATTCTATCCACCCACTATTTCTCTACTAACCTTAGTTCATCTCATTTCAGCTCACTTCAGTTTTGTCATTCATCTCAGACTGGATGCAGTTACAGATATGTTCTTTATAGGGGGAGCAGAATGACCCTGGCTGGGCCTCTGAAGATGAAATTCCCAATCTTCTGAATTCTTACCACACTCTGTGTTAAACAGTGATCCCGTTAAGGCTCGAAGTTTTTAGATGTCATTTCTTTCCAAATTGAGCTATAGATTGATTCCGGAAGAGAGAAGCAATTTAAAGTTGCAGTAACAGTAGTGGAGGATGGGTGAACAGTGCAGGAGAGACTCCTCCTGCATTTCTCTATACCTTCCTGTGCATCTATAATTACTTCAAAATAAAAAGTTGAAAAAACTTTTAAGGCACTTGGAATTAGAAGTTAATATTTTGAATGATTAGAAATGAGGGATAAGCAGGATGTGTTTAAAGGTTGCAAGTGTATTTATCTGCCTCAGAATCGATGTTATCTCTAACTACTTTCATCATGTTGAAAGTACGTGACCCCAAAATCATTCTCTGAACCGTACGTTAATAGGTCATTTTGGATCTGAAGCAGGAGGTTGAGTGTCATTCTTCTGGGGCAAGATGACTTCTGAGACCTGGGATTTGGCATAAGGGAATATAGCTGGGACATAATAAGGCGAGTAACCCAGCATGTAATATGCATCTGATAACAAACATTCCCATATATTTTTTTCCTTTTCATCGCAGATATTTGAAGCTTACTAGATGAGCACAATGTACATATACTGTTTTTGCTCTAATAAACATTTGTTTGTGAATGAAAAAGAACAATTAGAGCTAATGTGCACCTCATGCTGGGATGAACTAATTTCAGTTCCAGCTGAGCACAATTCTGCAGAATTAATTAATTAATTAATTAGATATTGTCTCTGTATCTGCTTCCGTGGTTAAATACTAAGATCTACTTAATATAAAGTAGATAGCAATATAAAGATCTACTGCTGCCTTTATTATACAGCAAATAAAGATGAATCAGGAAAAGAAAAATTTCATAAACATAAGCACAGCTTTGATATAAGAGCATAAAATTCCCAGCATAATTTCTAAATAATTTTTAAATGACATTTTCATAAATATCAGCATAAAATTTGAACATTTCAGCTGAACCCAATTTGAGCATTTCAGTGATGGGTGAAAATGTGATAAATAGGCTGCATCCCTGTCTGGAATATTCCTCCTAAAGCCTTTTCACTATGTGGCACTACCTGGCTGCTCAAGCTAGAGGCTCACTATGGATGTTTTTATTATTATTATTATTAATTATTTTTAAATCAGATGCTACTGATCACCTCATTCCCATCTTCACTAAGTATGTAGTTGTTGAGTGGACAGAGGTTATGTCCTTTTGACTCAGAGACAGAAATCAGGATGGAGAAAGGACTAGAAGACTACCAGGCACATAAAAAAAGGATTCTTAGCATGGGAATGAAAAGCCCTGGAAAGGGTAGGGTCATCTTCTGCTGCTTGAAGAACTGTCATGGTTGGTTTTATTTTGGGTGTGGGTGGGGAGTACAAGTAGAAATAGCATCAGAAATTACAAGAGACCAAGATTTTGCTTCAGTGTGAAGGACTTTGCTTTAGTTTATTTTTTATTTTTATTTTTTTTTAATTTTTTTATTTGTAAAATGATATATAAATACATATGCATATATGTGCATTTGTTTACATAAATGTTATTTGTTATATATATATATATATATACATTTTATAAAGGTGCCTAGATTACCCAAATATTACTCAGAAACTACAGGGATTCCCATGCTCCCCACCACCCACACCCCCAAAAACACCCCACAC